>SWEM01000038.1:0-113770 GCA_019593585.1 Nitzschia palea | reverse complement strand
TTTCTTGAGTCACTTGTTGACGCTTCTACACCTACAATACTGGTATACTGCGGTGTCGATTACCAGCGACTTTACTACTACGAAAATAACTACAGGAAAGTGGATCCTTCTGTTTTTATTTTTATCAATTGTGGAACAAGTTTTCGATAGTCGTTGTGACTTATCACCCTATCCACGAGGCCTCACGTACACACAAAGTCAGCGACATAATGAGCAAGCACCAACAAGCCGTGAAACACAAGGATGCCCTATGCCCTTGTCACCATATGGTAGACCACTTCTTGCGCCAGCGCCAGTAGTCGATCTTTCTCTGCTCTCGTCAAGCCTTCAGGATGTGCTTCAAAATCAATAACACACAAAGATCCAAGCTTGGCACCTTCAGGTGTTAGTAAGGGTGCCCCAGCGTAAAAGCGGATCTTTGGACCTCCCGCCACCAGTGGATTATGCATGAAGCGCGGGTCCTTGGAAGCATCAGGAACTACCATGACATCTCCATGTCTTTGCTTTACAACGTGAGCACAAAATGCAACACATCGCGGAGTTGATTCAACAGGAAGCCCTTGAATGCTCTTGAACCACTGCCTTCCCATGTCAACTAGACTCACAACAGCGATGGGACATTGAAAGAAGTTCTTGCATTCATTGGTGATGGCTTCGAACTCTTCTTCCTTCCCCGTGTCGAGAATGCCATATGATTTCAATACCATTAGCCTATTGGCCTCGTTCTCGATGCTGTTGGGAGATTCTATCGTCGTTTTCAAGTCATAGTTATTCAACGTCCAGTCCAAGTTTCCACTCAGGTCAGTTTCCCCCAGGGCTTTTCGGATTTCACCAATATTATCATAGTCAGCTACCGTTCTGTCTCTAGGCTCTGCAATGGTGTCATCGTTTGAGGGTTGACTACTTCTTCGTGGTGGCATCTTGTGGTTTTTATTGACCTGCTGAAAATGTCACTGATGAGGATAAAATGAGTAAAAGGAGCAAAGGCGTTTCTGTCCGAAATGCCTTGTCATGATATTTCTCTGCTGGCAAGAAATAAAAAGAGTCACGACGAACCGGTTTGGGGCTTCACGTAGAAAATGATTGGAGAAGACAAACAGCATCACTGTAAGTTCGATTTGTCCAAGATTCCCTTCGTTCTCAAACAATACATAACGCATCGAGATTTATTAGATTCGACTTCCCTATGTTGAAATGGCGATCTTGGGGCTGTGCATCTGGCAGTCACGAATTTGAAGGTGAATTTAAGCCCTGTTGGAATGCCCAGTCGAACCGAGGCGATGTCAAAGACGAAAACATAAAATAGGAAACTTCAAGTGAAGACTATATTGAATAGCGTGCAGTAGCGAACGTGATGTTCTGTGCCAGGCGAAGATGGGTGCTCCTGGGACAACATGTCCCAATTCGCTCAAGTTCTGCAAACGTTGACGTTTGCACTTACTGCTCAGAAGAAATGATATTTTTCGAAAATGCCTGTTTTGCTGTGGTGATGTTGGTAGTACCATGCGCTAAATAACGAGACACGAGTGATGCTAAGTGGGACTGTGCATGCTGCATTGGGTAGAGGCTAACTGCACATCACGGTTTCTCCTTTCTCCTTTCGTATCATACCTGTTACAAGGATCCAACATCATCCTACACTGGTTCATTCTAAATTATGTAACACAGAGAGTTCCAGTAAAATCCGAGATCGTCCGGTGCTGACACAGCAAGTGAGAAGTGGTATTATTATTAATCTATAATCTGGAACGAAACTGATGACTGACTCAAATCGTCATGAGAACTCGTAATGGGTGATGACCTGCTCGACTACTGGTAGCATGCGGTATAGTTAGTACTAACGTTAGTAGTATAGATCTCCTACCAGGTAGCAAAGCTGTTGTCAAAATATCTTGTACAAAGACCTACGTGCATCTAAGAAGGAATGCTTTGCGATGTCGACAGTTACAAGTTTGTTCTTTCACCTTACTATTATATATTAAACGATGTAATCCATCCATAAATCAAAGGTCCATCGAAACAAAGTATGTGTGCGGAGTACGGTAGAGACGTGATGCTGGTGGTGTGAAGTCTCCGTGCAGGGGAGGATGAGAGTGTGTATGAACAGAGGGGAGCGTGATTGGTCGATTATGGGCGGTTTATCCAATCATCTTTGCCAATGCATACGACACTAGTGGAAGGGAGGGGATAGGCATTGCTTGCTTTCCTGTTTACGTAGAGGATTGCTCGTTTTCCTGTCTAGTACCTAGTCTTCCAAGAGTGCTTTTCGCAACTTTTCGCGTTGTTCTGGTCCAAATCCAATAAAATCACAGTATCCTTCTACACTGCCATAGTGTTCTTCAATGGACAAAAGTGTGTCAGCCATGACTTGCGGCGGTGCGCCTAAAAACGTTTTGGGATCTAGACTGCGTTGTGATAGAGCTCCGACCATGGCCTTGTGGTCATTCATTTCCGCATAAACATTGGCCGACAAGGAGTAGTCTTCCACGATATCTTCGGGTTTGCCCCCACACAAGCTTAAAATAATTGCCGTGATCATACCCGTTCGGTCCTTGCCAGCCGTGCAATAGAAAGCGACGGGATGACGTTCTTTATCGGCACATAGATCTAGTACGTACTTGATTCCTGGAGCTCCAAAGCGAAGAAGTAGATCATTGAGCATGGTTAGTCCCCCATCATTGATTTCTTGAATAAAAGGACGTTTCAGAGAGTTCCAGATGCGCTTGCTGATAATGGCACCCGGCGCCTTGAGGATCGATCGAGTAATATCTCGCTTGCGGAGCTTGGTGACGGTCCCACGAACATATTTGAATTCATTCATCAACGACACAAAATGTCGTTCCTTGCGACTGGGTGGTTTTTCCAAAAATGTATTCGCGGGTAATGACTTGGGGTCATCACAACCATAATCACAAAATTCATCTTCTTCATCGACGGCGACAACGACATCGCCCGATTGGGTCTTTCGAAATCTACGCTTTTCGATCGGTGAGACACCCTTTTCCAATTCTCGAACACATCCATCCTTGCGACGACGACTTTCAATCCAAACTATATCGGTAAAGTTTTGAAAGACAGATGACATCAAGGCTGGATCATCTTTGAGTTCCGTGGGTGATCTTAAATCTACCAAGGTCGTAATACCCAATTTATTCATCAATAAGTCTTGATCCTGTTCAGTAGCATCACCCAGACGACCCGTTCGAAAGACTCGGCCTGGTTTAATCGGAGAGTTCTTGACCGAGGCCAAATCACGGCAATTTTTTACTTTTTCCAGTGGCATGTTACGCTGTGTACACAAGGTCCGGATTTCTTCCTTGAATCTTGCTTCCTCTTCGGGATCGACATCCGGTGCCGTAACAGATGATGCTTCCTTATCGCCTACACTGGCGTACAAAGTAGGATTACTACCAACAGATAACGCTGCTTGGTGCTTTATTCCAACCGGACTCTGAAATGCATGGGTTATGCTTGTAACAAGCAGCAGCAGCAATCCTGCCATAGAATAATTCATTTTAGATTGTGTGCAGTAGTGTCTTGGTAATTCAAAAATAATGCAGGGCCAGTCTTCTATATTAGAGACGAACAACAACGTGGAAATTGCAATGCCCTTGCACTATGTTGCCAAGATGGTTCCAAACGGTCAAAAGTGTTGTGTGCTTTTACCTGGTACGGAGTGTGACGTTCGTATCTTTTCCGATTCGAGTGTCGTCGCCGTCGGCAGGCAGGATGATGTCGTTGTGGAAACAGCGGTGGTGGTGTGGGCAAGTTTGGCCGACGACGAGCGTGGATTTTTCTACCACGTCGATACTTGTAAATGTACAACGGGCGCGGTTCCGATTGCGATGACACCCGACTAGTCCGACCAAAGGCGACCAGATTTTGAGGCACGAAATTTGAAAAATTCAGCGATGGCATCACACAAGTCGTGACCATGACCAAAACGCTTGCCTATCCAACAGGGCCCATCGGATATAGATGGCCCTTCCGTTTTGCAATCTTGCAAAAATCCATGGAATATTGTCACATGGGCTGTCCTTGGTTCATCCTCGTCTGAATTTGTTGTCATCAGTGTCAACAGTACATTTAGACATTTAGGAACATTCGAATCGACAGGACTGTCTCGAATCCAACTGTTTGGTTCCGATAGCCATCCATGACGACATTCTTTGAAAAGTCACTACCGATAGTTCGTTTGGCTATTTTAACAATTACAAGAATGGTGGAAAAGGAATTCAACTCCCGAAACCTCCATGACAAGGAACTTGGAGAGAGACAAAGATCTTTTTGATACAAAAGCAAATCTCATAAAAATTACCTTTGAGCACACAACAGTTGTCAGTGATCAAAATCAACCAAAGCCACTGATAGCAGTAAGTTGTTCTTCAGATGCTTCATGATACTAATAACACCGTCATGGCTAACATTTAAACATTATTTGCTTTTGCCTAATATTGTCCAATACAGTGAATCCCAAGCCCCTCACCTTAGAAAACAATAACAACGACAACAACGACACATCCTATCTTGACAATGTCAACGCGGAGCTCCCACGTTGGTTCTTGTCGCTAGTATGTCTCGATAGTCCTGTCCATGCGTTTGCCCCCACACGAGGAAGGAGTGCCTTTTCCTGGTACCAACGACCAACAACAACCATTGAAGCACCGAAACAACCGAATAATAATCCCAGCCTTGTGGACACTACTTTGGATGATGAGGAAAATGAAAACGAAGACGAGGATCGCAACAACAGTGACGAGGATGGGGACGAACGTGACGACGTCGAAGAAAGTGATTCTCCAAAATTTAATTCCATTGAGCGAACATTTTCGTTTGATGATTGGGATGATGGGGATGACTATTGCTTTCCTGCAACACCAGTGTCGCCCACTCCTCATGTCTTTCGATTCGATGATTGGAGTACCGTGAGCAAAGACTCGGATGCTACTTGTAACTATACCAAGCCACCATTGAAGGAAATGTCTTGCCTCGATTCTACAGTGGTGACGGGACACCAAACTTCGCAAGAGGATATCAAACTTCACAATGATGACAATATAATCCGCAATGAGTCATCCTCCCTGATGGTCATGATACCACCAACCAATTCTTACTTGTTTCAACCCATTCCAGAAGATAGCAGCAGTCCCCTATCCATAAGCCTTACCGCTCCACCCACGTGGAGTACTCGTAGTTTCGATCCTTTCAGTCTTGACGACAACGAAGTCGAGAACATTACTTCTAATAACCATGATGTTACCATTCCAGAATGTCCAGGCATTCCTCGTGTTGCAAGTGATGAGGACGAGGATGAAGACGATTTGTACCATCCCGTCATCTTTTCCATTCATTTGGACGATATGAGTCCTTGTATCTCGTCACCCACCAATCATTATCATGATGGTTTTGGTCGCTTGTCGACACCACCACCCATTCCACAAGTTATATTCCTCCCTCGTGAACCAAAAGGATTGCGACGGACCATTCAACGATCTTGGTGGAATCGTATAGTGTCGATTAGACGACGAGATTGCTATTTTGGTCGCAACAAGAAGAGAATGTCCTCTTCTGGTAGGAGGTTTTTGCCAAGAAATGGACTTCGTGGTGAATTCTGATCAATCCTACCGGTGCAACTATATATGTTCACAAACTAACTCCAACATGAGTCAACGCACTGTATTTTTCCTTCCAACATACATATCTCCTCATAACAAACTACAAATGGCGTGCAAGAATACGGGCTTTCACCTTTGGACAGTTCTTACAATTAATCGTTACATTACTCTAAAACTCCAATTAGCACCCTGAAATGATGATCCTGTTGCGCTTTTCCGTGTTAAAAGTCGATGTGATACGGATCTTCTGGAATGCGTAATAGCCATGACACGGTTAAAGGCGGTGGATTGTGTGCCCTTGGCCTGGTTCCGGGTTAAATACTTGGAAACGAAGTGAACATGTGTAAATAGACAAAACTCTGCGCTGCGCAAATCTCAATAGCTGTCGGGGACGAAGAGTGGATGCGCCATCCATTGATACCGTAAGGTTTCATTTTCTGAATCTTCGGTGTCAAAGGTAATGTTGATCTTCTCTGCCTTTTGATCTCTTCGATTGTCCACGGCTGTTTCTTCCGCATACATGGATAATGCCATACCTAGAGTCCATTCAACCTCGCTTCCGTCCACCAGAAACGTAAACGTAATGTCTCGCGATGACGGATGAAAACCGAAGCCATCCTTGAGCAGGGTAACCATATAAACTGCTTCCACGCATCGGTGTGGCAGAACTTCCTGTCGCGTAAACTGATGCGCGTCATGCAACAATTCCATGTCGCCGTGCCAATCCCGCGAGCAAAGACCGTACAAGGCATCGTGCAGCTCCTGGATGCTGGGATTCGGCCACGAAAGGTTCAGGGCGACGTGAGCCTGTTCGTGAGGCTCTGAAAACACTCGAAGGCTATCAAGGGAAAAGAAATATAGCGACATGGCCAAGAACTTCCCTCGCAAAGGTGGGTGCTGTACTCCTCCCACCTGCTTATTCCTTTCATCATGATCGTCGTGCGGTATTTCCGGATGAGGGATCAGACGTTTCGTTTGACGGATGCATTCATCTGTATCCCCTGTTCCAACTAGCATGTAACCCATCCAATCAGTTCGATAACCCTTATTAGCACAAGGATTCTCCACGACCTTGCTTCCACAACTCTCGGTATCTTCCTTGTCTTTTCTCATTCTATCTTCTACTAGTGTAGTCCACAACCGTTCCCGAAATTGATCAACTCCATAGGAAAGGTAGGACGTTGAGAAGAAATGGTCCCCGTTTAGTTGTGACTGGCCAGCAGAAGAGTTCTCACAGGATTCTTGAGGCACGTCTTCGTTTGCGCATGTATCTGTCTCTGTACTAGTTCGTTGTCTGTCAGGCAAATATACTATTTGTGTCGAACTGCCTCCCATATCTAGGGCTCCAACAGGACCGTTGTGCACCTCATTGTCATAGGTCGTTCCCGAAACAAATCGGAGCTGAGCATCCACAATCCCTTGTAAATAGTTCGCTGCAACAGCGCCATAAAACCCTTCTAATTCCCCACTCAGCGTCGCAATGTCCCCCTTTTCCATGCTCCGGAACACAAATCTACGCGACTCCATCAACCCCTTGTAAAGTGCATCGTATACAGCTTCTTGTTCCGAATCAGGCAGTAGTCTCATTCCTGCTGTGGCTTGGTATTTGACCGAAGTGTAAGCATAATACTCAGGAGGAATCACACTCGCCGCATATTCAAATAGAGGCAACAAATGCTCTGCCACATATGTTGAATTCAGTGGACGCTCATCCATCTCTGATTCTAACCGTCCAAAAGCGGATAATGGAATGTTTGCCCTTGAAGATCCTCGACGCACACATTCGACATCATTATCATCTTCCACAAATTCAAACACGTGCAATCGTGAACCAGTAGAACCACCGTCAAGAATCTACAGTAGAAACCAAACAGTAGTCATGAGAATCTGCTGTAAAACCGGTCAACAAAATGCCACAACGTAACACTTACGATTTTAAAAGGCGACTTTCGAATATCCCTACTGAAATCTGAGAGATAATCTGCACAGACCAAGGAAGTCCATAGTGACAAAAAGACCAAAGTCCATGCAAAGCCAACTGATTTCATCCTAAACAACTTTTGGTTCCACCGATAAGTATGGCACCAGATCACCAGTTGCTGATCCCCTGCAGTCACGATTGAGAGCACCTCTCAAGAGACTTTGAAAGGAGTGTCAGTCTAAATACGACTTGCAAGCAACAGTACAGAAAGGCTGACGACAGGGGGTCTGGCGATGTGTTTCTTCTCAATGATGATGGATGGGTGAGATGCATGCATGAAACTGCCGTTTCGGTACACAATCTACTGGACGGTACCAGGTACAACGCGCACTACGTGATCCCTTGTACTAGACAAAATCGTTCCCGAGATTCACTTTGTTCGTTTTTTCGCCCTGCGTGTGGTAAATAAAAAGTTGGTTACGAGTAAAAAAAACCAGATTGGTTGGATGCGAGAACGCGGCTGGCGACTGTCCACATATACATATGGAATTCTTTCCAATTGGACTCGGACCAATTTGAAAACGGAACATCGCCAGACTTGTTCTGATTGGAAAGGCGTTATTCCCATGACCACGTAAGCAGGTGCGACATCCACATCATCCACACGAATGCCTTCGATTCGTTGCGGGGCATTTGGGTGCAATCAATGACGCATCGTCGCCTGCGTCGTCGGACGGATATCCCAGCACGCACGCCGACCATCACGTCCTCATCCGTTGGGTTTTCCTTTTCGATTGTCACACTGATGCACTGGAGACAAATGATTCCCTCCTGTAACAGGATTGATGGTTGGAGCAAAGTCACATTGAGGACAAGCCAATGTCAAAAACTTTTGTATGAAAGAGACACAGAGAAACATGGACTTTGCAATTCACCATCAGACTTCTTCAAGTGACGGAGCCGAGATCGTTGTTATGGTGTCGTACTTTGACGACGAGGAGTACCAAGTGCAAGGATTTGAGTGTGAAACCATTTACTTGGTGAATGAGAACCTCAGGATGTGTGATCATGATATCATGGAAGATCTGGATAATTACGATGTTACGGATTATCATGCGAGCGACACGCGACACCTCATGAGAAAAAGGCAAACACGCGGATGGAAAAAAATTCTCACAGCGATTCTACCGAATCGACGGAGACAAAACCACGCCTCTTTCTCCTCCAAGTCTCAAGCAAGAAATTGCAAGAACATGTATGATTATAGTACAGGGGCTACATCATCATCCATTTCTATAAAAGACTCGCAAGACTTGGACAGGATGACAAAACTGGACCCCAGAATCCTTGACTTTGTGTCTCGGTTGTTATGTGGTTCAAAGAAAATGGAAGTTTCCATTCTCCGGCCAGCCCATTCCATAGGGGGGACTAGAAATGACGCCTTGTCCGATGATAATACTGCCTGCACGGAACAATCAGACATCTCCACCGATTCCAATAGGAGCGAAAATGACGATGCAGCCCCATCTCTGATGGAGCAAAGACTTCTTGCTACTGGATTGGTCAAACGTGACGATTTTGAATTTGTTCCTGATTATGTGTCGAAAGAAGTTCTTCATCTCGTGGAAGAGCTCAAGGCTACCAACAAACATCATCAAGCGACCAACGATGGAAACGTGTCTCATGTCAAGACGGGAATATGGGAGGTTGTTTGTTTTGACGAAGATGGAAAACCCCCAAAACTGGAATATATCGTCACGGGGGTATCCATGGACGATCGGGTAGACACCAAAAAACTCCGAAAATTTGTCTTTGCTGGGGAACAACAACAATACAAACGTCGCCCGAAACTCGCCATGGCACCGACAGAGATCGCGGAAGCCCTGGCTGGATATAAATCCGGTACCATGGCTCCCATATGTCATGGGCACAACATGAAGTTGTTCTTGGAAGAAAGTTTGATCAAGGATGTGGACCTCCAAACCCACCGCCTAAATGTGGGATCTGGTATGTTTGGAAAATGTCTATCAATCTCAACTCATCATTTTTTGGAGATTGCCAAATGCAATCCCAAAGGCATGGCAATTTGTCCCATCATACGCACGACAAAGGCATCGAAAAGCTAGTTGTGTCCTTGGGCAGCAATGTCAACGCAGACTTTTTCATTTACCATAAAAATATCCTTTTTATTTATTTTCATTTGTTGGATCAAATTATTCCCATTATTATCCTGAAGAAAGATAGCGATTCTGTAAGACATCAAGTGCCTTCGAGCTGTAGGCTTGCTGATTGCACCCTTGTATCAAATAGAGATTTCTCATTTCACGCAGTTCATCCATTAATTAGTCTAGGTCGTCATCGTCTTCCTCCTCTTCGTCATCATCATCTTCATTGTCTGCTAGGGATAACTTCCAGAACTAACTTTTCGAACAATTCGTTTGCCATTTTGGCATCCTTAAACTCGGAGTATGGAACACCATTGATTTCCAGGACTCGGTCTCCGGGTTGAATACTAGACTTTTTCGACGGAACAGCAGTCACTGCGCAAAAGAGGATATGTTCAGCTGACCAATCCTTTTTTTCGGCTTTCCAATGGTAAAAGAGTCACTGCACTGTGCTTACCATAGTAGAATCCATCTTTTCGCTTTTCCACCTCAAATCCAACCTTTTTCTTTGCTGGTCGCTTGATCAAAACTCTTGTCGTATCACTCATTGTATAAATAGGATTGAACAATAATAATGGAATCGCTAAATGAGAGACCACAGTAGGTTACACCAGAGTGCGAGTACCCTTGACCTGCTTTCACTCTGATAGTTGGCACACTACTTGGTACATTTAGCACCTTTCGTGGCACCTAAAATCATCATCTTGGGTTGCAATTTTTCTTCTTTCGATCGTCGGTCATTCCCTGTCCGATCTTGGACATCATGACTCAATTGATGACCGGGACTCACTGTTATGGTCAAAAATTTTGCCGTTCCGTGATCTTGTCACCAACCATGGTGATCTCGCGTGTGGACGAGTTCGGACGCATAAATTATAGCATAGCCGACAGGTCGTAGATCGCAACAAGTAAATCCCGAATCGAGGAGTGATTCTGGCGTTCTGAATGGGCCAAGGACCAAGTCATTTGACAAAGATACCAATAAGCCAACCTACGAGTGGGACCAGTGCAATGAGCCTTGCCGACTTTGGCCTGTCAACCTCCGATACTATCAAAGTGGAACATCTATTCACTTTTAACATTGGGGACAAGTGGGAAAAGCCGCTACGCAAGATAGCGGACAGCCTTGCAACTAATGGATTTCATTGGGCCGAATCGTTTCGAATAATTGCCACGGGACTGAGTGCCTTCTTTATTCTAGCGGGGTTGGCGCGACTAGTGGAAGCTACCAAATCTACCGGCGATCCTCCAACAAGTAGCAGCAAAAGTCGGGCATCGCAGTCTAGTTCTAGCTCGTCGCGATCCAAGTCTGGAACCAGCAAAGACAAGGACAAATCATCCAGTAGCAAACCTAGTACAAAGGAAACCGCATTGGGACAGACCGAACATGGAGACAAGGGAAACGATTCTCTTAGTATCACGACTTTTCCTACCCCTTAGACATATAGAAAAAAACGAAATGAAATTATTTCCACTGTGAAGAGACCTTTTCTGGTAGTCTATGGAATGGATAGACTTTGACGTCACGCAGGGTCTACCTGCACGGGCCGCATCACCTGAGTAGTTCTAGGCATACCGATACTTCGGATACGATGAATGTGGGATCCAAGTACCCGTACCGCTATGTTTCCTTTGCTACTTTTTTGGTTGGTTATATTAGTTTACAACAGCACAAGAGAAAAGGCCTTCAAATTCGACTTGTACGACTAGAACATTACCACTTTTCGGCCTACTATTTGGCTCTTGCGCAGGTCGCGCAGTACTCCGAGTCCTTGGTTGATGATGATGTTTCGAGTTTGGCGTTTTGACCAAGACGAAGGGTGGACGAGGTCTCGGTACCGCATCAAAAGCACGAGAATCAACAGCTGTTGTTGTTGTTGTCGACTGTTGGGTGAATTCTTCTACTACAAATACACAATGATTGAAATTGCAGCACTGTTACT
This sequence comes from Nitzschia palea, assembly GCA_019593585.1. Taxonomy (NCBI): domain Eukaryota; phylum Bacillariophyta; class Bacillariophyceae; order Bacillariales; family Bacillariaceae; genus Nitzschia; species Nitzschia palea. The sequence continues at coordinate 102,126 of SWEM01000038.1, read as the reverse complement.
TTGTAAACTTGGTGGCAAGGACGGCTCCGCCGCGGACATCAAGGCTGTGTTGGAGGCAGCAGGAGTCGAAGGCAACGATGATGCCATTTCAAAACTGACGGGGGACCTGGATGGAAAGGATGTCAATGAATTGCTAGCGGCTGGTATGGCAAAAGTGAAGGATGTTCCCATGGGAGGAGGTGGTGGTGGCGGCGGCGGCGGGTGAGTTTTTCATTATTTTTCCACCTTGGAAAGATTCTTATTTTTGTATTTTTGGATCATCACTCACCAACTCGGGATCCCATTGTTTGCTTCTTAATATCTACTAACAGCGGCGGTGGTGCTGCTGCTGCCGTTGAAGCAGCCGTAGAAGAAAAAGAGGAAGAGGAGGAAGAAGAAGCAAATGTTGGTGGCGGAGATTTGTTCGGAGGAGGTGGCGGCGGTGGCGACTACTAAAAATTCTTGCTGAAAAGAATAAACAAACAAAAATCGTCTCCCGCACTTTCCCTGCTTTGCAAACCTACTACTTTTAGACCTATCATCACACATGCCCCCAGTTTGTTCAATGGCTATTTCCATTTTAAGTCGCTATCCTCCTAGAACGCTCGTGCATGCCAGAGGAAGGAGAAATCAACTGGGTGCGCCATTGTAGTTGTACCATGAAATACTATTTTATAGTGGTATTGTATCGTCGCTCTCCAACATGTCTACTGCCCATTGCGGAATCTCCAGATTCAACAGCATGTAGTCAATCGATATGTATTGAAGAACTCGTCGTAGTGTGTGTGGTGTGTAGAACGATCTAGTATGCTTGGCAGCTTGTTGTTCCGTGCCTTCATTGATGGAGCCGTTGTGACGACTGATGGCAAAGACTCTATCAACCTCTTGTGTCAAACTGGGATAAAACTCGAGAAAGCGCCCCAGTTCTTGATAGAAAGTCTCATCCATCATCCCCACAAAGTCATATTGACCAATTTTCTGATAGAGACCTCCACATTGAAGCCCCATTGGCATGAAATGGAGATCCCATTTCAACTGACACCCCCACAACAATATACCAACAACAAAGAAAATGTTAGAACAAGTATTCTCCTGCCACCATTTGCTAGCAGTACAAGAGACTTCAACAAAAAACACTTACCGGCATGGTATCGACATAGATTTCAAATAGAGTCTTGGTTTCTTGGATAAAGTCCGTCACATGATCAGTTTGATTGCTCTGAAAGATGATGGTTGGTCGACAGTGCTGTTGGTTTAATCGATGGGCTCCAGTACATTTATCTAGAAATGCGCTTAGAAAGCGTTCCAAGGGATCACGTAGAAAGACACTCCGTTGAACAGTAGTATTACTGTGGTTTTTGGTATCAGTAACCAATGGTCCTTGCTGTTTATAACAATAAGTGCTGTTGTGAAATTTGGTTTGGTGGGTTTTTTCTAGGACTTGGCAATGTAATTGACGCCACATTTTGGTGCCTCCCTTTTCATAGACACATAGTTGCATCAATGGATCGGGAAATTGTAAAAAATGCCATGGTCCTAAAAGTCCCGAACGTATATGTTTGGCATCGCGAAGTAAGGTTTGAAACCACCACGGCCAAGTTGTCGTAGTAGTAGTAGTAGTAGTAGTAGTTGTTGTTGTAGTCATCGTCGTGGTCACCGATGGATTGGCCCTTGGATTATTCCGGCTCTGGTATAATTTATCCATACATGGTGGTAAAGCCACATTCCCTTCCAACACCCCACACATCTCCACCAGGTGTGCATATGTTTCATGGAATGCTTTTTCGATGATTTGCTGTGCAATACTTGTATTCTTGGCAGACTTTGGAGTACCGGTAGTTGGAGGTGCAAAATGATCATTTCGGGATTCCATAGTGAGGATGACGACAGGGTCTTGATTCCCTGGATGGCAAGTCAAGATGGTTGACAAGACATTTAATCCCAAGAGAAGTGATATTATACTAAGAGGTCGCACAATCCCCATTGTTCTTTGGTTTGGCAATGGATTGACAAGTCACTTTTTAACGTGGAGATCCTTGACGTGACGGTGGTGAGTCCAATAGGCCAGGCGTTGAATTGTCGATGGTGGACCACAATCTCAATAACTTGTACTGGTACTTGTTGATCAATAGTAATAGAAACAAAATGCAGCTGTCAACAATTTAAGGGTTTTAGCATATCCGCCCGGCACTTGTTGTCAAACTTTTTGTCATCTATTTTGTGGGGCTGCTGCCATCAAGTCATTTTGAATGCCTACTACCGGCAAGCACGGTATACGCACAATAAATACGACGTGTCGACTATGGAATCCATGATTGCCTTCGCCCTTCGTTTCGCCGGCTTCTAGAGGATACCAGGTACCTGGTACCGGTGCAGCTGTACCTGGTACAAGTACCTGGTACACTGATGGTAAACCGGGTAGGAACTTGGCAGCAGGTCACAGTCAGATTCGCGAAAGCAAACGCCCAGTCACATTTACTTACTTAACGTTTGTACTGTGGTAATTTGTGTGTTATCTAGAAATGCACTCAGAAAACGTTCCAAGGGATCTCGTAGAAAGACACTCCTTTGAACAGTAGTATTGTTTTTATTGTTGGCAGCAGTAACCAATGGTCCTTGTTGTTGATAACAATAAGTGCTGTTGTGAAATTTGGTTTGGTGGGTTCTTTCGAGGACTTGGCAATGCAAATGACGCCACATTTTGGTGGCTCCCTTTTCATAGACACATAATTGCATCAATGGATCGGGAAATTGTAAAAAATGCCATGGTCCAAAGAGACCCGAACGTATATCTTTGGCATCGCGAAGTAAGGTTTGAAACCACCACGGCCAAGTTGTCGTCGTTGTCGATATTACCGGCAGCACCGATGAATTGGTCCCTGGACCTTTCCTGCGTTGGTATAATTGATTCAAACATCGTGCTAAAGCCAAATTACCTTCCAACACACACGACGTCTCCGCCAAGTGTGCATATGTTTCATGGAATGCTTTTTCGACGATTTGATGGGCAATACTTGTATTCTTGGTAGGTTTTCGAGTACCGGTAGCTGGAGGAGCATTTGGATCATGGTTGGATTCCACATCGTGGATGACGACAGGGCCTTGATTTCCTGGGTGGCACATCAAGATGGTCGACAAGACATTTAATCCCAAGAGAAGTGATATGAAAATGAGAGGACTCACAATCCCCATCGTTCTTGGGTTGGCAATGGATTGACAAGGGACTTGTGCCACTGGGAGATCCTTTTACGTTGAATGGCCTGCCGGTAAGCGCTGAATTGTCGATAGACCACAACCCCAATCACTTGTCTACTGGTAGTTGATGATCAATAGAGTAATGGAAACAAAATGCAGCTGTCAACGACATGATGGTTGTAGCATATCGAGTCACCCGGCACTTGTTGTCCAACTGGTAACTTTTGGCTTTTGTCTATTTTACTGCCATCATCACGACATGTTGAATGACTACCGTGACTAAAAAAACTGCTGCCAACTCACAGTCAATCAAATCCACAACTATCATCGCAACTACACCGTACCCCATCGTTCCCCCCCCGTTCATACCATCCACAGGAGTGAAACTATGTCTACTACCATGAATGATGATGTTGTATTTCGAGAACTTGGGTACCCAAAAAGGCCTTTCGTGAAATCAAGTAACGTATCTGTAGGATGATTTCGGTATCGTTAGTGGGGAATTCATGCCGAATGCAAGTATGATGTGGCTGGTGACGGTAGGAAGAAAAGGAAGCACACTACTACAAGTATACACATGACGTTTTGACGACTGACTGGGAATAGTGTCGATCCTATTGTCAGAAGAAAAACAGGGATTGGGGAAACGTTTTCCTAGAATCGTTGCCACAATGGATACGCAAGGGCATCAACGTTTTCAATCGCGTCTCAAGACACTCCATGCACAAAAGTGGATATCAGTTTTAGGGAAACAAAATTTTGACTCGAGAAATGGCCTCTTACAATACAAATCATGGCACTAATTATGAATTGGAGATGGGAGAACTGAAGTTTTACTTTACAGCTACGTTAATGTTGATGTAGCAAGGCTTCTAAGAGTTGGTCGTCATGGACTTTGAGCGCAGCATGGACCCATCATTTAAAGATCGAATTGAGCAAGGGCAAAGGCAAACGCATGATATGCATCAAAGGGCTTCCTACAAGCATAAAAAGGCAAGACATCAGAAAATCGAAGGCACAAGCATACAATCATTGACCCTATCCATTCGACGCAATACTTACGCAAAATCCAGATGAAAAACGTCCTTGTCCCATTTGACAAATTGCAAAGCTATCCGGCCACCTTTGTTTTGCAGCTGAATATTCTTTCGTGAGGCTTGACGTCCACGCCCTCGAAAATCAAGACTTTTCTGATGGCCATTCCCACGAACGGACGGTTTTTTCGATTCGGCGGTACCACGACCGGGAACTTCCAAAAAGACTCGTCGAGGAGGGCAGTCCTTTAGTACCTGAATGACAGTGGGTACCTCGTAACGAATATAAGCAACGGGACAATGTTGGAAACTTTGGTGCGTCAAAGTATAAGTAATGGACGAATCTTTCACAGCCGTGCCAGACTTGGTCAACGACCCAAGGACAGATTCGTCCTTGAACAAACGGATGATAAAGCGTGAAGTCGATCCACTGGCGACACTCCAAGAAGACTGATGATCCTTCTCAGCCACCAGGATAGGGAATTCCTTGCCTTCCATTTGAAGGGTCATTAGATATCGGCGGTCCGTGTTGTTTCGGCCGAGGCGCTGTACCTTGCTCATGAGCAAGGCACCTGACGATTGACTTTGTAGAAGATTCCTCTCGATTGGAATCTGTATGGTATCAATATTACGTTCACTCATTCGAGTTCGGTCGAACGAAGATATCTTGCCGAGCAATTTTCCGGAACACGGTGCCACTGCATAATCATGCTCCAACAACGATTGCGTTTGTGATTCCATTATATCTTGCGCTGACTTTGAAAAATTATGATCTCCTTGTGGCGAGATATTGATCTAGACAACGGTACAAAGAGTTCATGGTTTCACAAGGATTGTTTAACTTTTAAATGAAACCTTCAGGAAACCAAGACACGACAAAAACCTTGTACGTGCGACGGCTGGCGCGAAAAAAAATGTGCAGCTGGCACGTGTAGAAAGGTACCACTTCGAACTCCAAACTACGTCCAGAGAAAAACTACAGATGAGCTGTATAAAACGTATCTAATTTTTGAATATTCATCTCGTACCCGTACCGTCAGCCATCCCCCCATCGCTTCTGTGGGTGAAGCAAGAGTGAAGTCTTTCAAAAATCTTTCATATGTATATGCTCTATGACATGCCTTGTCGCCTCGTCGTAAAACAACATCCCCTGGACACGACAATATCGTGCAACGACTAGCTACGATTTCGTTTCCCAAGGCATGACCCTGTCATTTTTTCCTCCCTGATTGGCGGCTTCCTTTTCCAGCAAGGCATCAAAGTCATATCCGCTCTTGCGGGAATCGCTATCTTCTTTCTTCCGGGGTGTTTCCTGGATTCTCACGCGGTCTGCATACGCGAGAGCAGCACGATCGTCATCTTCAGGCAGGTATTGGATCTCTGCCTTGCTATCAAATAGCTCGAAGCGTGGCACTCTGTCAAAATCCGTAAAACTCTTGGTTGCGCGTGATGGACCAAAACGGGATCCTTTCTGGGGCGAGGTGAACATGCTCGTGGAGTCGTGGCCAAAAGAGCCGTTGAGGGATTGGTTGAAGGATTGGTTAAAAGCAGAGTTCCCACTATCGTGGGAGCTGCCATTGTGGGGTGTGGTATGTGACCAGCTTGATCGAACCATGGTTCATGAAACGTTTGTCCAGGTGGGTGTACTGGTGTTTTCGTTGCAATTTATGGTTGTTAGAACGACCCTTCTCGTTTTGTGAGATCCAAGACAGGAAACGACCAGTGTAGTGTGAGAGGGCGATTTCACAGTCACTCAAATGACAGCCTTTTCCCCAACCATAATTTTGGCACGATTTATAGAATCATATTGGTGTTCCGTGTGAACAACAATCGGAACCACCATAAATCTTGGATCGTAACTCATGACTGAACTAACGCGGTATTCTCGTCTTGCATCCACAATACATATATTGGACATTGAGATTCAACGTCACTCAAACTGTCAGTACCGTTAGTACCTATTTTTTGCGTGACTACGACGCTAGAACACGTCCACAAGAAGATATAAGGTCAACTTGCCATAATTATCCAAATGAGCCGAACCCAAACACTAGCACGACAATTTCGAATGTCAAGTTATTTTACTACGTTAGTACAAATATACTTGTATTGGCATCTGAAGTATCGTTCAATAGTTCCCTAGCAATAGGACATGGACATCAAAGTAGAATCATGCTTTTCGAGAACTACGCACGATTGTAGGCAGAGGTAGTTGCAGAATAAGCGCAAATCAGTTTGATTCGAATGGGCTTGGAACTTCCTTACCACGCATGAGAAATATAAAAGATCCTCCTGGACGGGCGTGGGTACGAAGCTTTCCTGTTGATAGAGTAGGAGGGCCGACGAAGATTCAGCATTCGCCCTATGGAGCCTTTTCACCGAACGTTCCATTGACTCAGATTTCAGCCATTCTCGAAAAGTCGATTGTTGCCATGTCTCTTTCTTTCCATCCTTGACCAGGAAGCACATCAGAAGTCACTGTTGCGTTTGGGACTGATGTTATTATTCCGCTAGGTTCTTCCTCACTAGCTTCGTCAATGGGCCCTAAAAGCCCATCTAAATACAGCGAGTCCCGTTCGAATAAAGCCAAACCCCCGTTCCTAGCATGGCTGCCCTCATCGGCAAGGCTTGTAAAAGCGGCTGACGTCACACTAAACCAAGTCATTTCATCGTCATCTTTGTCGTCGAGTTTCTTGTTGGGCGTGGCCTCCCCGTGATCACCGCGGTGGGGAAAAAAGAAATTGTAAAGAATCTCCTGAAAAATGATGGAACCTAATCCACAAAATGTCATAATGTTGGGGTCATGCTGATACATACTTAGCGTTGCCAAGAAAACAACCAAAGAATACTTGAGCAAGACGAACAGTGCCAGCCTGAAGGGCGAGACGGTATGGGCTTGTCGGTGAATAGCCGGCAGTCCACGATGCAAAATTTGTTTGGCATCCAACAGTATTAGAACCAACGCAATGCTCCCACTGAACAAGTTGGCAGTGTATATTTGTCGCTGTTCTTGTTTCAGCACGTACTGAGCCTCCTCGATTTCGCTATTGTCGGCGTACTCGCCTAGTTTGCGATAATCACTCTCATAGGATGTCTTGCTTGCGAATTCGTGCAAGAAGAGTTTGTAGGAGGTACCGATGGCAATCAGAGCAATAGAATAAATTGGCACCAAAACAATATAAACAAAATTGCTGTGTCGACTGCGACTCAAAGCATGGTGATCGGCCACGTGGGGCTCGCCGCTGTAGTGTAAGTGGGCCAAGAATATTACCGAGAGAATTCCTGAGAAAAAAGCCACATTGTAAGATATGGATTCATTGTTTCCATCAACAATCAAAAGGCTGATTATGGATTCTCCAAACATGAGCATGAACCATTCGCCATATCGATGGATGCAAAAATTTACATTCATGGGAACAGAAATTTCAACTATGCGTTGCTTCGGAGCACAGGTCACAGTGTCAAGGTATCCAATAACGGCCCAACTGAGCCAGCTTGCCAAGCAGTACCAAATTGGCTTATCACTTGTATAGTCGCATTCGGCATCATGCGTGCCAAAGAAAGCAAATCCTGATTCCAAAGTCGCCAGAGTCAAAAATATGGTGGGAATCACTCGCCATTGGATATCTCGCCTTGCCACCACCTTGGCGGCTGGGTCGCCTTCCACAAAGCATACAACCTCTAAATATTTGAAGATTGTTGAAAGTGAGTTGAGCAGTAGTGCACAACACAGCTGAAACATGTCGGCATGTTCACAGTGATTTTTTAGCACGTAGACGGGACGAAGTCTAGCGAGCCCTGACGCCACGACCAATATTTGAAAGACGTCCCAGAGTCGATGGCAGACATCATGGCCTGGTCGTGTTGTGAAGCGAGCATCGTAGTACATTTTGTCAAACCACATCATCATGACAGGAAGGCCAGCACCAGCAAAGTAGAGTATTCCTCTCGAGTCGTTGTCTTTGAGAATCGTTCCTAAATTGATGCAGCCACCGACATAAAACAGGTCGAAAAACACCTGCCCCCACGTGCCATTCGGAAGTATGAGAGAATCACCCCATCGTTGACGTTGCTTTGGAGGGGTCCACCACTTCATCTTTCGTGCCTGTCGATGTGAGTGATACTTTAGCTAACCGTAATGGAAATCGGTTTTCGAGAAACGACGGCCATCGAATGTTGGGAAGCAATTAACGGAGATGAAAGAATGCTCGCCGATCCTTCACTTGCGATGAATTTAGTAGTCCGGAACGACGTATAGGCATGAACTGTTAAGTGTTGCTATATAGCCAGACACGGTGTATTCAAGCATGGCTCGGAAATCGGAAACCAGTGAACGTGGGCTCATATCCCCCGGGCAAGGGAGTCACGAAAGCCTTGCGTGGAATATTGCGCGCTGTACATCCTGGGTAGAAGCTCGTGGAATATTGCCCTTCCAGAAATGTCCCCCACGATGATTTTGTATCGCGATTCACTACGGTAGGTGGTGTGACCCAAAACCCTCTCCAGTCTCCAGTGCCACAAATGGATGACAAAACGCTCTGAAGGACCTGTAAATATAAAACGCGAAGTGCCTTTCTGAACAAGAAAGCATAATCACTATGACAACCAATCAAGACGATGACGAAAGGCAACAACGTCTTGCTGCCATTGCTGAGTTAGAGCAACAGCACAAACAACGGCGCAGTGGTTTGACCGAGAACGAACAGATCGACCCACTTTCCAATCGCAGCGGGAAATACTTTGTGCTTCTTGTCTCCAAGGGAAGTGGTAACCTGGAACAGCGTGCCAATCAGGACCGCGCAGAAACCATCTTGAACGAGTATCCGCATGAGATTCTAGATGGTTCAAACTTTGCCCTCACCAGCAAGCGCGATGAACTCTTTGCTATCTCTAAAATTAGGGGCAACTACCCGCAGCTGTTCTTGGTCGACCATGGAGTGACGACGTTTGTGGGAGACTTTAACATGATTGATCGACGTAACGACGAAGGAACACTTTGGGCCCTTTTGGCGGAAACGCACCAGAAGGCAAAGAAGAAGAAATCCATTGTTACATCTGTGAAAAGTTTGTTAAAGAGTGGAACTAGTAGCAGGAAGGTTGTCAAAGACGACATGGGTATTCATTCGTGGAGTCGTACAACAGCGACAGGATCGTCAAGCCACCTTGACAGTGAGCTGCCTTCAAGCACAATCATGGAATCCTACGAATTAGAAGATCCTGAGGAGAGCCCTCCAGCAGTGTCCCACAAAGCAGGCAGGAAAAGGCATACTCTAGCGTCCTCATTTGGACACTTGTCGAAGAATCATTTCGTCCTTGAAGAAGAAGACGACGACGTTGCCGCTAAACCAGCGTCAACTGGACAGTTGCTATTTTCAAGGAGCGAAGGGAATATGCCTCTATCAGATGATCACGAATCGAAGTCCAACGGAATGCGCAGATCGAGGAGTCATGGTCGAAATAAAGATCTGAGACATAGTGGTACCAAAGGCAGCGCTTCTGATATTGCAAAAGAATCAAACGAGAAGGATGAACCAAAAGATGACGAGAAAACAAGGAAGAGCAGTGCAAAGTCGTCCAAGCCCAGATCGCGGAGTAAATCTGAGAGCGAGGAGCACAAGGATGGTGAGTTGGAAGGCTCGACGACAAAACCCAGAAAACATCGATCAACTTCTCGGAGTAGACTATCCGAATCAATGAGGAGCTCACGCCATGGTGAAGACCACGAGGGCAGGAAATCGTCTCGGTCCAGATCTCAAGGGACACTTCGTGACTCGGCCAAAGCGTCCAAAGACGGCGACAAGTCGAATTCATCCATAACGCAATCAGAAGAGAATGGTGAGATGAACTTAAAGGAGGAAGAATCAGGAAAGACATCCACGAGATCAAAATCTCTCAGCAAACGGAATATGCGATCAGTTGATTCCGAAGGAAAGGAGGGAGAGGTGGACGAAGGTCATGGGACCCAACCAAAACCAAGGAAGTCACGAAGTAAAGGACAACTGATGACCAATGATGGTGACGATCCCGAAAGCTCGAACGATGGTACCATGAAGCCAAAGAGCAAAACAAGATTGCGCGAGCAAGACGGGGAAAAGCATCCTACAGGTCGGCGACGAAGTGGGCAGTCTGCCTCGCCTCATAAACTGAGGGATAAGACGATTGTGAGGAGCAATTCTCCAGGGACTTACAGGGGAGGCATAGCCCGTAAGCGAGAGGCGATGAAGGAGTATAGAGAAAAAAGGAGCTTGAAAACCATTGACCCAGCAGAGCTTAGTCCTGCGACTGGTGCCAAACCACGCAAGCACAGCAGCGTCGGCTCAATAAATGTCGCCCTGTCTCCACTGACTTCTCCGAGGCGGCATCAAAGCCTCCAAAATAAGGTGAAAGATTTGGATGAAATCGACGAGTCGTTGCACGAACTGGTCAAGAGAGTTAAGGACAAAGAGAAGAAAGACAGAATTGATGAGGAAACTACAGAAGACGAAGTACAGCGCCCTGAACCTGTAATGTCATCAGTTCAGTGGTAGAGTTCGTATTCGGTTATACCAAGGAAACTACTCGTGGAGCTTTCGGTGGATTTACTCTAGTACGTGAATTGCATAGTATAGATTTCATCGTGATGTACCACTTCAATCACCGACAATCACTTATCATCCATGAACCAGAGAACTTCATGCACGATGATATGGCAACGTGCTTGGCAACATTGCTTCATGACCACTGATGGGTAGCGTGCAGTTGAATGTTGTTCCATTTGGGTGGTTTCATTGGTTGGCTTTGTGTTTCAGAATCTTATTCCTGGGAACGCGTGGTTTCACCGTTCCGTCGCTGCATTTGACTCTAAACGTTCCATCAGGATTTGTTTGAAGAATGTTGCCTTTACAACGCCCTGTTCCGTCCATGACAAAAACCCAATCACCTGGCTGTCGAGGTGTTGTATCAAACCTTCGGATGTCTTGCACGTTGATGTTGGACATCACAACGCCATTCACGGAAACGTCAAACAAAGACGATTCGTCAGCGTCGGGACGAATGTCGACAATCACGCCACGGAACCAAACAGTGCCAACCCCACTGTAATAGGTGCGGGCTTGTACTTCCTCGCCTACCCTGAATGGTTTGAAGCGACGTAGACACTGTTGCTGCACGCCGATCTGTTCTGTGCCATCAACATACTCTATGTCGAACTTACCAAAGGTAGCATCAATCGCCGTGACTTTGCCACGATAGTAAACTTTCGATTCCCAGAGTAAGTGCATGAATCATTCACCGTTTGTAAAGCAATCATCATTGCGAAATTCACTTACATGTGGGTGCACAATTAATCATGGCTTCGACGACATCTCCTTCGCGTATCCAAGCGAGTGGAAAAGGCTCCAGCGGTTTACGAGCTTTTGGAATTGTAAATCGACCTTTATTACTTGCGGGAGCCCTTGAGATGATGGGTTCTAAGCTTTTACGTAGTGTTGCCTTGGAACTGGCGGCGACAGATCGTCGCGGTGATCGCAAACGATTAGGAACCAAAAGGGATTCCCATTGTTTCAAATATTGAGGAATGATATCCCTATGCAGGGCAGTATTCCAGAATCGACTCTTTTTCGTAGCTGTTTTCAGGGATTTTAACTGTCGTATCATGGCCGCAACCCGCCTGTCCGACGCCGCCACGAGATCTTGGTGACAGATATCGAGCAATTCGTCGCTGTCGGTGATCGGAAGCCACTCACGGCGATTTCCCTGTCTCAAGAATCGAGCTTCCTGGTGCACATATGCTAGTAGCGATTTGCAAAAGAGTTCCTGGAGTTGAGTTGACAGGATCTTGTAACCAAGAGCATACGTACTCGTCAATTCATTCCATTTGACATTGCCTGGGTGAGCCCAATCAATGACTCGACCGTATGCTGCAAGATCGTCCGATGAGTAATGAGGCACAAGAAGCACATCAAAATCTGTTGGAAAGACGGCCTGTGTCTTGTGGCTAGCGGGGTCATTAGCAAGCAAAGCCAACTTGGGAAGTCGATAGGCTTTACCCGCTGCAATATCCTTCGCCCAATTGGACTCATCAATCGTCTTCAATCCCCAATAAGCAAAGAGAATGACAGCACCATGCGAGATCAAAAGACGCAGCACTCCCCTTGCTGTGTACAATTGTTCAAGCCGACGTGGAGTCTGCATTCCCCGTACGAAATCAGTACACAGATATATCATCAAGCATACTAGCAGGGCGATAACGTATAACAGGCGGATTCCTTCTTCCGTTCGCTCGACAGTTCCTGATACATACGAACACCAAACGTTCTCTTCCGCACCTGCTCCTCTCTTCCTGCCTTGCCATGATATTGGCAGGAATGGCAGTCCTGCCATGTCTTCAAAGTCGAACCAATCGTACTCCTTGTAACTGCGAGAAGAATGAAGCAAAAGGAAAAATGAGTGCTTGCACTCTGCTGCTGATATGAAGTGTTCACTGTCAGCACATACCCATTATCGTCATTCGCAATGCGCATTGATGTTATTGAAACCCAATTCCACCCTTTTGCTCTCCAAAGTCCTAGAGAGCGCATCGTTTTCAAGGGCTCCCACATTCGTTCGTCGGCATGCACGAAATCTGAAAAGGTATGTCCCCACTGAGACCACGCCATGGAGTAACTCCCCCCTTGCGAAATCATGCGAGTCTCCAATTGCCGAAAGGTTTGAGGGCGGGGTGCAAATGTCGCAATAATCACCACTCGGTCCAATCCACCTTCTTTCGTGTGGCCCATACCCTTGTGAGTTGTTTGTTGGCTAACCAGGGCACCCCAGCCGGTAGGCCAAACGTCATTGTCTCCTGACATGGCTAAATTGTGCTCGAGGCAATTGTTTTCGGCGCCGTCACCGCAAATGTGTGTTCCCGGGCAGACGTGTGTAGCTCCCATGTCGTACGAAGTATCTTGCAATGGAATGAATAAGGAGTAGGAGGGTACAAAGGTATGAGGAAACTTGGCAGCACTGGTGTCGGGGAGAACGTCTTGATGATCCACTTGATCCTTAGCACCATAAGAAGAAGTAATGGCTGTAAATTCAATGACGGCAGGATCCGGCCCAACAATTTCTTGTAATGCATCAACCAGGACACGATTTGCTGCCAATTCCTTCCAGAATTTCTTAAAAACAGGATGCATGTTTATGTCAATGCCCCAACTGTATCGAAAATCATTTTCTAGAACAAAGAAGGCTTGTTCTTTGCTGTTTCCTTCCACAATCCGTTCGCGCAATTCCCTTGCCGTCTCCAAAGTCAGCAAATCTTGAAACATCGAGGCGCCATGAATCATTTGATGCTTTGCGCTCTCTTCACCTGTGAAATTATTCGGTATGATTAACTGGGAGATTGATGTGGCGGATACCTCCTCACCGGTGCAATAACGATGATAGTAACCTCCTTCAAAGTCATTACGCCCATCTTCTTGAAATTTCATTAATTGAATTTGAGGTAGAAGATACTTGTCGTAAACCAAATGGAATGACTTTACCGCAACAAGTGCAGCAAACAAGATGGACGAAGGGAGCTCTAGCACCAAGATAAACATCAAAGTACCTACGAGTCGATGCCAGCGAACCGAACCTTGCCCCTCGGTTACAATCTCAGAGGTTGTGTTGCCGTCGGCATTCACATGGAACGAATTGTGAACCTCGTCATCCGAATCGGCCGGACAGGATTCACCATCTCGCATTCCCACGACAAAGACTTGTTCAATCGACATTTCCTGTTATTGGATATGTTCGTGGCTCATCAAGTCGAGAGGTCGTTTGGTTGCGTCATGAAGCTTGATAAAATGTAAAGAAAAGATAAGCTGTTGTCTCCTAGAAGCTGTTAACCGTGCCAGTAACAGTACTTGTACTACCAATGTTCCAAATCCGAATCCTGACAGGAGTGGAATATGCCGGCACAATCCGCATGGAAATGCTCAAACAACAAACGTTTCCTATATCGAGAGAAGAACCTGGTATCGCAAGCCCAGATTGGTTTGATGGCAAAAGTTGAAATTCAGATATAACGGCCTGCTGTTAAATGGTGGTTGGCCATCATAGTTTGCTCAATTATATGTGTCCATTCCTATAAAGGTTAATTCGTCTTGTTTTGTTCATAGTCAACAATCGTCCAATCAAAGGTCAGTCCACTATCCGTACTTTCTTGTTCGCAAAGGAAACCAGAAACCAAGCATTCCACACCGTTGGTGTACATATGAATAGCCCAATTCAAAACAGTTGCTTTTCATTTATACCGGTAATCACGTTTGCTGTTAAGTCCGCCGACTTCGTCCGTTCAGATTTTTACACCACTCCAGCCTATCTGCAATGTTTCCATATACCATAACATGACAGATGCCGATTGATTCGAGTTGAGCTGGTTGTGGATAGGCCGAACTAACGGTATCTTCTGTTTCTCGATGGTCGGTACAGTAGTAATAGGTAGTTTTCTACTACGTTAGTACTACGGTCTATTTGTAACGTTACTATGTTAAAGCTGTAACTATAGTGAAACGGGCATTTTTATTGCATTTTTTCGGGATCGTTCCCTGCCATCCCTTTTACTAATATGTGCTTGTATTACCGGTAATCGTATCGTACAGTTTCACTCTGCCATGTGTGTGGCCATGGGACACTGTTTGTTCAGTACCCGTCCGTTAGTACTTGTAAGATATTCCGAGTCTCCCGACCGCCACAACTGTATCCGTGAACAAAATACCATGGTAAGAACTCCACCACCGCCCTAAGAAGAACTTTCGTGGTCTATTGCTATTCAGAAGTTGGGAATCGTCATTGTTGTTTCCATCCACGACTTTTATACGAGATGCATGTTCACAATCGGCCAAGCGTCAAAATTTTCAATTCTACAGTAGGCAGTCAAACGCATTTGCGACACCTTTCGTGTTTTGCCAGTCAACTAGTACTGCAAAAAGTTGTAACGTTCTGAACGATCCAATGGGTCCAATGTCAGTTCGACCTTGTGTGCAATGTCGCTCCGATGTCGCTCTGGTCACCGTCTTAATCGGAACATGAACTTTGTATAAGCCTCACCCGATCAGACTGACGTTCGTAGGAATAATTTTGTGCCATGTACATAGTCAAAAATGTCGTCTTCATGCTTGAATATAGCATTGACACTCGGGACTATCGCCCAAAGTGAGATGACGGCGACGATGTGCCAATGCTTGCATCCACAGTGGTGATGAGACGAAATAATTGTTGTTGTGACAGTGTGAGTGAGGAGATTGTTCACTCACTGTGGTCACCACTACTACCGGTAGTATATCCAAAAGGGAAACAACATGGACAAGGACAAGTATCCTCTGGGTCCATCCACAGCGCCCAACAGTCCTCTAGTTCCGTTGCATCAGCAACCGGAGTGTGACTACGACACGAATCCAACAATATTGTATCAAGCCATCGAAGCCAAGCAATGGGACTATGCGGCTAGTTTGTTTGTGCTAGGCAAGTGTGAAGGTCAATCAGGGACTTGGGTGGTGCGTAAGGAAACCAATGGAAAACTTCGATGGCGCCTCTTGCCCCTGCATGCGGCGATTATTTTCGGATCCCCCTTGACATTGGTAGAGTGCCTATTGGCCGACTACCCCACTGCCGCCCAATGCAAGGACGATCAAGGAATGTTACCGCTTCATTTGGCATTTCGCAATGAAGGAGCTGCGAGTTGGGAGATCATAGAAGAACTCCTGACAGCTTATCCGCAAGCTATTTTCATCAAAGACCGCAAAGGACGCACTCCCTTGCAATGCGGCATTCAACTAACGACGGCCCCCATGTCGAGTAACTTGTCGGTCAGCAGTGCTCCACAACAGAGCAAGACCTTCAAGAGTATTGTTAAAGTCTTGGATGTCTACTCGCAAGTCGTTGTGTCGGGAGAACGACAACGTGCCCAGCTTGAAGCACGCAAGCAAGCGGAAGCTCGAATTACTCAAATTCAAGAGGCACATTTGCAAACGCTGACCAGTCTCAAGCGAGAGTGGAAGATTCAACATGAAGAATCCAAAAAGCAATTAGACACAACTCTTGCTCAAAAACAAGCACTGTCGGAAAAAGTTTTAGAGCAGGAAACGACAATTCAGAACCTGGGGAAAATACAAGTCGAGTTGCAAGAAAAGTTGGACGACATGTCGGTGAACCAGGGAAATGTTCAGACAATCGTATCTTCCGAAAAAATGGCGAATACTGTGTTGCGATCACTTGTGGAAGATCTAGCATCCCAGCAAAAGGAATATCATCTTCAATTCCATGCCTTGGTAGAAAAGTACGAAACGCTCGTGGAGGAACGAAAGAAAATTCTACAAATCTTTCAAACTCAATCTGAAAGTCAGATTGATCAAGAAGCCCAAATGGTCCAGGACATGAAAAATTGGCTTCTTGACAAGGAACAGAATCTTAGTCAGCACCCAAGAGTAAATGATGACGTCTCGGACCATGAGGATGAGAAAAAGTTAGAAAACGTTCACGACTTTAGCGAACGAGATGAATTACCGCCAAAATCGCTAAGCAACCAGACAGAAACAGAGGACCATACGGAAACAGACGACCATACAGAAACAGATGACCATACAGAAACAGATGACCATACAGAAGCGGACGACCAAACAGAAACAGACGACCATACAGAGATAGACGACGCACTTGACCTCTCCACTGTGAGATCTGACGCATAGACTCCAGCTGTCCTTTACAAAAAGGGTCAATTGGGTTGCTATAATGGAAAGTACTATAAAAATACCAATGTTTCACGTGAAGTGACAGTTTGTCATGGGACTACGGTAGCAAAAGAATACATCTTATCATCTACTACAGGTACTTGTAGTAAACATAAACATCATCATTACGTGGTGTGTTACAGCCAGATTTTCAATAGTGGGGATCTGTCTCAGCCAACGACACGGAAGTATACACATTTTCAATTGTGGGGATCTGTCTCAACCAACAACACGGAAGTAGTGATCTACCTGGTACGCTTCTTGAACACCGACAGCAGTGGACTGGTAACAATGTCCTCAAATATGGAAAAACTACTAGTACAGTACAAGGTACCAGCACTACTACCATATCTGCATTCGTGGTTCTAGAATCCATGGCTCCATAGTGAGGATGAGGTGATTATTTTTTTTATCCGCGCGCCATTCGCTAGTCGGAGGAAATTCCATCATATTTTTCTACGAATATGAAAACCACATATACTTAAGAAAGCTTCGGCGATCCTGGCGATCCTACGAATCGGGAACATGCCGTGAATCGCAAGTTAGCGAGTTTTGTCCCAAGAACTTCCAATACCCTTGTCACGCGAAAGCCCTACCTTCTAGGTTTGTGACCACTTCTTTCTTTGGTTCGGTATTCCCCAACGCGCAACTGAAACAGAACCGCATTGTGAACATGATGATGGACCCACCCAGTGAAATGGCACCCCCCTACGTCAAGCCCTCTGGATTGGAGGTAGACTTTGACCGCAATATTACCGAATTGTATCAGGCCATTACATCGGCTCGATGGAATGATGCCATCCGGGCCATTCACAGCAACCCCGATGAAGCCAAGACATGGGTAGTCCGACACTACGATGAAAAAGAAGGTGATATGGGAGGACAAGGAGAAATTATGTGGCGTTTCCTGCCTATCCATAGTGCCTGTGCTCGTCAGCCACCGGCCCCAGTAATTTCAGCATTGTTAAAGGCTTACCCCGATGGCACCAAATGCGTCGATGATCAAGGCATGTACGCTCTTCACTATGCTTGTGGAAACCAAGCCTCTCGAGAAGTGATTCGTTTACTCCTCATGTCGTTCCCTGACGCTGCCAAACTCAAGGATCCTCGTGGAATGCTTCCCATTCATTACCTCGCCTGCTGGGGTCCTAGCTCTATTTCGGTCGTCGATATGGTGTTGGTGGCTAACCGCGATGTTGCCAATGCCAAAGATGAAGATGGAAACACTCCCTTGGCCTTGGCCATGGAGGGAGAATATGCTGAACGTGAAGCAGTCGTTGGGGCATTGCAACGTTGGATGAACAATACCAAAAGTGTCGTTGCTAGTACCAACACGATTGCGACTAGCACGCGAAGCCAGGCATCCTCTAGCCGCAAGGCCATGAAGATTTCCGTGTCTACTGATGAAAAGAAGGAGGATAGTGGCAGTAATCCATCCACACCTCTGGGCATGGCTTCGCCACATACCGTTGGAAAACTAAGACATCAAATTGCCACGTTACAACTCAAGCAAGAACAATTGGATGAAAATTGGGAAGGGCGCTTTTCATCTCAATATCAAAGTCACAAGAATGAACTCACCGAGTTGGCCAAGCAAATGCGATCCTTGGAAAGTGAGGTAGCCAGTGGTAACCAACACATTTCTCAACTAGAAAATACGGTGCGATGCAAGGAAATTGAACTTCAACAGGCCTACGATAGCATGAAACAAAAGGATCGATTGTTGGAAAGTGCCTATGATGAACGGGATGGTCTGCGTCAAACCCTGGCTGATTTGACAGAACAGCACGATCGTTTCAAGAAGAAGTCTGAAATTTTGAGTGATCGTCTCGGATCGTTGAATGCAAGTCTTTACACGATGATGGAACAACAACAATATGTTTTGAATGCCATGAATGCTCGCGAAGAGCAGTGGATGTCCCTCTCCGATGCTCGACGAGAAAAGATTCGAGAACTTGTGGCATTGGAAGAAGCAGACAGCCAGGAGGAAACGGAACTTAGGTCTTCCTTGATGAAACAAACCAGGGAGATGGAGGCTATTCAGGCTGTCATTACCGCAGTGCGTCAATCGGATTGAAAATCATGACATCGATGAAAAACGAAAAGAGCAACATGTACTGCTGCCTGTACCAAATAGCAAAAAAGACTTGTTCGACAGAAACCGGAAAAGGAGATTTGTACTTGACTTCTATATCCATGTAACATAGCTTGTGAATGATGCATATCTCTTGAAATTAGTCCCACGTGCGTATTTGTGTTCTTCTCACTACTAGATTACAAGTACTACCATGTATTTGACAGTGGGAAATTCCCAGTTGATTCGTTCGACTCAAAAAAAGATACAGCCATCCCACTTCCAGCAAATCAAAGCGATCCAAGGTCACTTTTCAAACTAGGATCTCTCGATGAAGCTGTACAACAAGAGTAAAAGCTCCCATGCCGCCGTCATTGCTCACCCCACCATCCTCTCCCAGAAGTCATGCCCGCCTACATGCTTGCTTCCCCTTTGATTGTATCGTTGTCACTTCCCCGGACGAAGCTTCGGCCCAATCGGCCCAGTCCCCGTTGTCGCGGACCCTGGAACGGCGTTTAAATGAAGTGTATCCGCTACAAGTGATTCGTATCGTTTCGACCTTTGATCCCTATGGAGCACGATGTGGTAGTGGAGGAGGAACCTTGGCAGCCATGGAATTTGCCCGACCTGGTGAAACCGTCCTCATCTTGCATGCCGGCGGCGATTCCTCCCGATGTCCCACTCAAATGATTCTTGGCAAAGCCTGGACGAGTTTACCCTGTGCCAAATATCCCAATCCCACCATTTGGTTGATTGATCAGATCCAAAATTTGTTTGAACAGGCTCGTTTTCCGAAGGGGACAGTCGTGGTGGCGGCAACGGATACTTTGATTACCTTTTTTGACAAGACCGCCAACCTTTCCTCGTCCCAGGATTATTCTGTGACGTGGAATCTACCACTACAGGCCATGGCCAAGGAAGCTGCCGTCTTGGGAGTTGCCGTTCCGGCAGTAGTCTCCACGGCCAAAAATCATGGAGTCTACGTCTTGTCCGAACTTGCCCATCAAGGATCAGACAGTCTGTTGGTTATGGATCCGCTAGAGGTTTGGCAAAAACCATCCATGGAAAAGTTACTCGAAACGCGGCATCCAGCCCCCGCGAGTTTTGTGCAACAAGGGGATCAACAACAACAACAACTAAAACTGGCATGGATCGATACCGGAGTGATTATTTTCTTACCCAAAGTGGTACAAGTATTACTCGACCTGTCCCAAGGGCTCTTGGCCATGTGCACCCGCCAAGGAATCCAAGATGCCTACGATCAACAACCTACAGAACGGAAAGAAGAGCAATCGTTGGAGGATTTTGCCAAGACGAATGCCCTCAAGCTTGATTTGTATACGGAGATTTTGCACAATTTATCCTGGCCATCTCAACAACCATCCAATCCACCAAAGTCAGCCTTGCAAGAGACATTGTCTCGGATTCCTCTCAAGATTCTTGCCGCACCCCAAGGACATTTTTTGCATCTTGGAACGACTCGAGAACTTGTGGACTTTGTCACCTCGGGGGCTTATCCCATGCAAAATTCATCATCCTCGGCCATGCCCCCGTATAACATCTCGAACATTTCCGAACACGTTTCTCTGGAACCACGATTTCAATGCTGGGAAACTCCCTACCCTCTCGCTAATAATGTGGCATTACAATCGACCTTTCCAATTACCACCACTATCGGAAACTCTTCACTGGTTGAATATTGTGACCTCGATGGTTATGAATCCGTGTCTATTGGAAGCAATTCCATGTTGAGTGGATGGAGGAATCCAACTCTTGATACAGCATCGCTAAATATCCCAAGCAACGTAGTTGTTCAACTGATTGCGCTCGCACAAGTCAATCGAAATCCTCGGCAGTTTGTTTACATGGTTCTTGGGATGGGGGATGGAACCAAGGAAAACCCATCCAAAGGGACTATTTTTGGTTTGCCGCTGTCGACGTTTTTCAATCGAACTGGATTACAGCCCAAGGACTTGGGTTGGACAGATGACATGGAAAATGACGACAGTAACAATCTTTGGAATGCCATGCTTCATCCGGTGGTGCCTCAAGGAACACCATTTTCATCCCTATATGCATGGCTTGATAAGCTCCCAGAAGATGTATCACTGAAAGATGATCCCAGCTTTTCTCAATGGGTATCGATGCCCCGACTGACACTGAAGCAACTTCACAATGTTGCCGATGCCAAGATGGAATGGATCTTTCGGCAGGATCTTGAGAGTCGAATTGGGGCTTTGCAAAGAACTAATATAGTGGAGTACGTTGTAAGGCTTTTGCGACAGCGACGACACGATCGCCCTTGCGATCTTCAGTGGATTTTGGATGATATCGACTTGAATGAGGCCAAGGATTTGGTATTGGAAATTGTGCAAGCGTTGGAGGATTTGGCATTGGAACAATTGGCACTCCATCAGTTTGATATATGTGGTCGAGCTTTTATGATTGCCAGTGCACTACTCTCTGATTTCGACAATGCCCTTGACGATAATGACACGAAAATGGATGCATCCGATGACATTGTGGCTTTTTGTTCTCCCATTATATTACAGCTGCGGTCTTCCTCGATGCAAATTGTCCCAGGTCATACAAGAACCGCTTTATTGAGCACCATCCTTGACTATCGCCGAAGTTACTCCAGCGAGTTGCTAGCCCAAAACCTATCTGCATTTTCGTTGGTCATGGAAAGATTGTCATTTTGTATGAATGAACTCAGTATCGCCAGTGGCTACCTCAAATTCATTCTGCCCTTTATGGATCCTAAAGTATCGTTTCAGAGATCGAGACCATCTGTTTTGAACAAATGGACCATATCGACAGCACCAGCTCGAGTAGACCTGGCAGGAGGCTGGACCGATACTCCTCCTTTGTGTTTTGAATTTGGTGGATCCGTCACAGGCATGGCCGTGTTGATCGATCGGCAAAGACCACTATCCTGTCGATGCCGGTTATCGCCTGGCAAGACTGGGATTCTCCTTCGAACTGAGAATCGCAGCAGTACTGATGGTGCATTGTTGGGCTTTCTCGAGACAGAGGTCACAAACATTTCGGATATTAGTGATTTCCGAGATCCTCTTTCGGACTGCGCACTGCTGAAAGCCGCCCTTATCTGTCTTGGATTGGTAACGGAAGACCAAATCCACAATCAATTATCGTTGCAGCCGCTGATAAATCGATTTTGTGACTGTGACAGTGACAGTGATGTTCGGATCGAAATAGTCACCGCTTCAATTTTACCCCAGGGATCTGGAATGGGTACCAGTTCGATCTTGGCTGCTGCAGTCCTTGCATGTATCACCCATAGCGTTGGCCTTGGTGGACAGGATGAAGACTTTCTTCTCCATGGTGTCCTGATGCTGGAACAGCTTTTGACATCTGGTGGTGGTTGGCAGGATCAAGCTCACGGGATCGTACCTGGTATCAAAACGGTACGATCAATGCCACCCCAACTCCCTATTCCGATCTCAGTTGAGCGACTGGAAGTGAAAGCCGACTTTGAGGCTCAGCTTGAAAAGAGGATGATTCTAGTCTTTACAGGGATGACTCGCCTCGCCAAGAACATCTTGCAGGGAGTATTGAGGCGATGGGCTCGAAGTACCAATGAAGTTGTTGCAACAGTCTCTCGAAATGTTCAGTTAGCCGAAGAATGCCGAGCCGCCGTCCTGGCTGGTGACATTGACAATTTTGCCCGTATCCTTCTCGAATATTCTAGTATCAAAGTTCAAATGGCAGGAAAGGACGGTGGAGCGATGCCAGACTCATGTAGGATGTTCATATCAGAACTTCTTGGACGAGATGCGATCAAGGGGGCATGCCTATGTGGAGCTGGAGGAGGCGGATTCATGGTTTTGATTGCTTCCGAGAATGAAAATAAAGAAAGTCTGGAAGCATTGATACGAACGGAACTTGTACCCAAAAACCATGAATTCGACACGTACACTTTACACAGCTGTGGCATATGCCATGATGGTTTGACCACCAGGGTTATCGAAGACGACGCGATTGGGTTGAATGACTACTCGCTTACTTGGTAAAATGAATAGGACTTGCGTTCATACCACCCATCGCGATAGGCAAGCTTTTCTTGCAATCGGAATGGCTAGCAGTCATTGTCGGGAATAGCACCAAAGGATGAACATTGTGGAGTGAAAATAGGCATAAACGTATATGATGGTCAGGGTCAGCGGATTTCACCATAGAAAAATGCACGCGGTCTCGCCCGCCTCGATATTGTCATGTTATGAACTTTTAACGATAACAGTTAGAATTACTTAGGGAGTTGATGTTGATCGGACCAACGTCGTTTCTCCTCCAGAATTGCGCAATAGCATATGTACTCATGGTCAACACCGACGATTGCAGATGCAGATGCTTCAATGCAATGGTTTACCTAAAAAAACAACTGAATCTGACAATCATTGTGCTCCTGACTTCTGGTTTATGGAACCAACGGTTGGCCTTGTTCAACGATGATGTGTTACGGGACTTTTTCCACGTTTCCTCTGAGAGTCATGGATCGAGTCAAAACGGTCTCGATCTTGAGACAAGGAATACATTGGACGTGTGGGATCAATACATGCGAGAACATTCGCACTTTGCCCTCTATCAGGAAAGTAAATCGAAACGAGACTTAGCTCGAAAATTCGCCATTGGGTACTACAGTTGTCCTCTACAAGCCGGAAATCGACTTCATCATTTCATGAATAGTCTTATTTGGGCTGTCATTACCAATCGAACTCTTCTTTGGAAATACTACGACGAGGAAACATGTCGAGAGGTTGGAATGTCATATTCGCGCAAAATATGTGCGGCAGCAAACCATGTTGAGGACTGTGACAAAATCTTGAAGCGAGCGGAATGGATTCCAGCATTTGCTGAGTGGGCGCCAATATTCAACCTATCCTCTCCATTGTCCCTTTCCTATTGGACGACGCACGAGGCTTCCAGCACCCACAAATTTTGGTATGATGGAGCCGAGATGGAGGCTGGGCGGGCTGATGCGACGGATTCGATCCTTGTCAATTTTCCGCAGATGCTAGGCCAGGACTCGGCCGTTCTTCATAGTGAGCGAAAACGCAAAAAGCTGTTGACCACAACTGAAGCCCAAAGGCGCGCAGAACTACTATTTAGCTCTGGAGCTGATTATCTGTACGGACAACTTTTCCATGACTCCTTTGAATTTCAACCAGCCGTATCCATTCCTGTCATTCCAGAACCGACATTGACGAGGCAGGCCATCTGGACAGAAAAAGCTATGTTGGATTCCCTTTCAAGCACAAACCATCCAAGCGTCACTGCAGTCGTGCACTCACGTCATTCTAATGCTGCTGATAGCGGCACAAACATCGCACGTGAGGCTCACTGTTTAGATCAAGTGTTGAATGGGACTACAGGATTCTGTCAGGTTATGATTCTGTCAGATCGGCCACAGACCTTGAATGCTCTAAAGGACTACCTTGATAATCATCATTCGCACTGTCATGCGCTCATTGCTCCTCACGAGGAGGGGTCATCTTTTTCCAAAGAGCATGGTCCATTCTCAGGGTCTGGCTTTTATCAAGACCTTGCTATGGTATCGAATCAAACGTTTCATATTCCGACGGGTCGTACAGCGTTTATAGGTTCTAAGCATCGGAGCTCGAGCCAGCTGGTACGGGAGTTGATAACCTTTCAACTTGAACGACAAGCGCATTTTAGAGATTCGTCTGGTAATCTGACTACCTGCTACTTGGACGACGTGTAAACAATTCCTACGGTTCGTGCAGAAATGATCAAATGTTTTTATCATGGAATGAAATGCGGGGCGACTAATGATGCTCGTCGATAGCAGGTTAAGACTGGACTACACGGGACTCTAAATTGGATTGATCATGGAACTTCCTGACCCCAAGGCATTTTGTGGGAAGGGACCACGTGTATCAGGGTCTATTCCCTGGTACTCCATCGTCGCGCGATCACCATTAAAATCTGGAGAACGTTTATCCTTTCGAAAAATCACTTCCCCAAAGTCGTCAAGCACCTCTTCGAAATCCTTCAGCTCTTCTTGATCAGCAACAACAACATCTGTAATTTCTGGCATTCTTGCATTGAGCCAAATGGCCGCTCGTCCCAATACTGTCTCTCGACGATGCCAAAATTTGCCACTCAGTGTCAACGTCACTTCGGGCCCACAAACCTCAACTAGATCAATAGATCCGGTAATTCCTATAGATGAAGGCCGATCGTGACATCCAAACATTTGCTTTCCATAGTCAGAGTCGACAAACTCCTCGAGGCATGACCTGGCATTGTCTTCGTCCAAAAACATGGTATCAACGACAGCATCCGATCGCCAGTCATCGTAGGTGTTTCTCAAGCGATACGTTGGATGTGGATGAATGCGTTGCCGCGTGGAACGAATCACACCAAAACCGGTAGCAGCTTGTGATAGGAGTGTTATCAGAAATGTTGCAAGAAGGAACAGCCAGTACATCATGACGACTCTCTTTCTATTTTACCATTTACCTCCAACTGTTTTCCGATGTCGTTTTGTAGGGAAAAAAGGAAAGGAAAACGTACTTTGCCGACCTCTCCAATCACGGTTCAGTCAGTCCCGTCATTCGACCGGTAGGAAAGCACTTTTTTGAAAACAACAAAGCGGTCTGTGGTCGGCTAAAATTTCATTGGCCTCGATCCTCGTTGCCTTGCCCATTCCCCTGTTTGACAAGTAGTACCTTTGTGGTTAGTACCTGATATCCCTCTGTCAATCGCACCAACTCGGAAGAGAGGATTGGATTGTCGGTTGTACCTGTACAAAATCACTCGCCCTTGGTTTATGGTATTGTTCCTGGCAACCCCACGACGATGAATGTCCTCACTGGAATTTTCGAAGACAAGTTGATCGACGATCATCGTTCACCAGCCTTTTCCTTTGATCTTTTCGAATATCATGTTGACTTTCTGGCGCCCAACTATATGTTCTTTGTTCAAATTTTGGTGGTGAGTTATAGCACTTGGTACTGGTGTATTATTGGAATGTTGGAACTCACTCAAATTAATCCAACACAATACCTATTTCACATCAAGATTCTTTCACTACAAATGATGGCTGGATGTATCCTAAGTATCATCATGTATTATGGAATAGTTTTGGATTCTTCCAAAGATGGAGTCAAGAGTTATCAAGGTTATCTTGTTGGCTATGGCATTGTTATACCTCTAGCCCTTTGGTTACCATTCCAAATTTTGGATTGTCTGGATTTACGGGGGGTTGGTTTTCGATTGGGTTTGGTTTGCTTACCCATGACCATTACCCTACGATGTTTAGAGTCCATGTACGGCTTTGTGAGAGGAAGTAACAAAGAAATGATTTCCCTGTGGGACTTTGTCCTGGAGAGTGGATGGATTGTGAAACCACAATATGATCCAACCACTGGCAAGGTCTATCCTCTGACATGGCATCGTTTTGCCGAAGCCTTTCGCTACCATGTGTATTGGCTACTTCTGTTTGCCGTATTGTATCAAGTCATGGAACCATTTCAATTTTTCCCTTTCCACATCGGTAAAGGCACCGAACCTAGTATGGATTGCTTGGGATTTGGCGCATTGGTACAATACCTTTATTCAGGCGACAATGATGAATGCTACCTTGGCATTTAGTGTTTCTGGAGTGGGCATTTTGGCCGCATTATATACTGGAGTTGCCTTTCAAAACGCCATTACCGACAATCCCATGTTTCAATCCACTTCACCCTCCGATTTTTGGGGTCGTCGGTGGAACAATCTTATCCATACGGGTCTCAAACAAGGTGTATACAAGCCTGTTCGATGGAATACAGGAAGTCGAACATTGGCATCCATAGCAGCCTTTGTGGCGAGTGGTCTTTATCATGAATTGGTGTGGATCATTCTCTTTACACCAACATGGACCCAACGGGCAGAGGGGATGCATCCTGACGATCCACAATGTTGCCAGAGCTGTTATTGTCATGGTTGGATGGGGAAGCAGTTGATATTTTTTGGGTGGAATGGAGTACTTATAGCTTTGGAGTATGCTCTAGGAGACAAGATTAGCCAGTGGACCCAGCCATTGCCACAATGGCTGAAAAGTCATTTAGTTGTGCTCCTTTCCCTCCCGGTGGGTCATCTCTTTACTGCCGATTTGACGATGTCAGGATACTTTGAATCGATACGACAAGCCCTTCCACTATTTGTAATAAGAAGGCAACATCATGGCTAAGACAAATGTTTTTACGCTAGACTTGGTGTTGGCCGATTCATGATTCCCCAACTAGAGTGCCGTCGGATTGTCTTAGCAGCAACCACCAGTGGAAGCTCCCTTGCCAGACGATGCGCTAGACTTGGAACTATCAAAGGGCATGGAAGAACCACAACCTTCAAAGATTCCATAATGACGATCCCATGTTCCAACAAAGTCGAAATGCTCCTTCAAACGTGTATCATGAAGCATCTTGTAGGTATTGCCACAAACAGGATGACTCTTTCCCGCTTCAAAGTAATGATGCTTGTCCAATAACCACCCCGAAGGATATCGATCAATGGTACCCTTGTAGAAAACGGCTTGTCCATAGTCTTCACAGTGAGGTTCAAGATCTAATTTCCAGAGACGGTAGGTGGCCGAAAAAAACTCCAAGGAATCATTGCCCGATTCAGAAATGAGTCGTTCTACCCCGGCATTGCGAATGGTAATTGGGGAATCTTCGACCAATCGTGGATCGGTAAAACCAGCTTTGCGAGCCATGTTTTGAAAATCATTCCAGTAGAGTGCTCCCGAAAGGCATTCTCCCCACATGACTTGATCCTTTTGAAGAGATTGTGGAATACGTCGATTGGAATAGACATCCGAAAAGTACAATTCACCACCTGGCTTTAACAAGTTTAAGCATTGTTTCAATACCGCCTCCTTGTCGGTGCACAGATTAATCACACAATTGGAGATGATGACATCAAAGGATTCGGGTTCCAATTGCAAATCGGCCAATTCTTCCAAATATCCCTTGCGAAATTCGACATTATTGTATCCAAAGGTTTCCGCTTGATGAGCTTGATGCTTGGTCGCCACCGCCAATTGTTCATCCGTCATGTCGACTCCCACCACCTTGCCGGTCGGTCCCACCAATTGAGCGGCAATATAGACATCACGACCGGCTCCACACCCCAAATCCAAGACTTTGGCTCCCTCCAAATTGTATTGCGGAATACACAATCCACAACCATAGTACTTGGAGAGAATTTCGGGGTGAATCTTTTGAATCGCCTCTTGAATATACGTCGGTGGCGCAGTACCGGTACAACAGGCATTGGTTTTTAAATCATTGGAGGAGGAAAGTTCTTGTCCATAATACTTGGAAACGGAGGCTCGGGTTTCATCGACTGGACAGTTGTAAAAAAAGGCAAGAAAGAAACGAGGATCATGGTCACATTAGAACAATAATAGTTACAATAACCTACAAACAGGAGATGAGAAGACCATCCCAGGAACTTTTGCACGTGTGCATAACTTGACAGCACATGAAAAAAGGAGTTGAGAACGCTGGCTTTCATGGGACTCACCAAACAAGAGATCTTTTTGAACCGATGGTTCCGTGGCCACCTTCAATGGAGGTGTGGTGCTGCTACGTCCACCTCCATGGCTTGTAACATGAAATGCTGCGGCTGAAGAAATAAGGAACGATGATGGCAAAACGAACTTCATAGTGTCTTGTGTAGGTTTGCTCACAATACGGTAGTGTGAGTGTGTTGAATATATTTGTGTGCTGTAGGAGTTGGGTGTTGTGGTGGTGAAACATGAACGATTTCTTCGTCCTGGATTTTGCGAAGGCCTCGCGACACCAATCGTATCTGGTACCTGTGTACATGGTACCAGGTACACAACAAGAGTGATGGGAACTCCAGATTTCGGGGATCTTTCCCCCTTTCGACGTTTTCGTGGGTTCTACCCCCAATACCAGGTACTTGCACTGGTACTTGCGATACCCTTACCAGGTAGTCCGTGAGTCCTCGGCATAATTATAGGAGCAGGAACGCTCTTCTTCGAAGTACCGGTACATGTACCAGGTACCTGGTATGTTGTGAAGCCGGAAGGTAGAAAGTTTTTGACGTCCACGCGAGGTTCCAACCAAAAGAACGTGAAGTATAGAAAAATTAAATTATTTTATTTTAGGCACAGTACTTGTACCGTTGGATTCGCCGACTGTCCTATCATCACGTACTTGCAAGTTACTTACCATTGGCTCCCGGGAAGAGAGTGAAACGACCAACTGTACCAGGTAGGAGAGAAAAAGAGAGAGTTTGTCCCTGTCTATTGAAGACAAACGAGGTACGAGATCTTGAAGCTTTGTTGCAGATTTTTTGTTTGCTTTGGTTTGATAGTCTCCCACCCACTCACCACCATCTCGATCATGTTTCTGTGTGGCTTTTCGTCTTGGTCTATTCCAGTGGATCGACTCGTTCAGGAACCAACACCTTCACCAACACCATTATCAAATACAGTACCACACTCCAAGCAAGAAGCAAGAACAAAAGAATACACAATGACTACTTCGTTGGATGAACTGGTATCCATGGGCTATCCTCGCATTCACGCCCAAAAGGCACTGGATATTGCTGGTGGCGATATGGAACAAGCGGTGGGATATTTACTCATGAGTGAACAAAGTCAATCTCAATTGGTAGATACCTCACCTGACGATCACGTCATTACCTCGGCCGAGGTGGCAGTAGGACAATTGATTGATATTGGTAACACTACAACGAACAACCCAGATGTCACAGTCACCACTATCAACAATAACGTCCTACCCGTGGATTCATCAGGACCCTATTCGTCAGAAGATGGTCGGATATTGGAATTGACACAAATGGGATATTCGGTGTCAGCGGCACAAGATGCCTTGTTGGTGGCCGATGGAGATGTCAATCAAGCCATTAATTATTTACTCATGGATGAATCACGGGCAGGGTTTCATGTGGATCAAGAACAACAGAGTGAGGATGATGTAGTGGATGTTGCCATGGCGATTCTATTGCAGGAAGAAGAACTCTATGGTACCCGAGCCTTGTCTCCACCCAATAGCGGGAATTACAATACTGCCAATACCGCCGCCAATCGACCCGAAAGTGCCATGTACCATGCCACGGCTATCCGTCGCGATATCGATGTTCCACGAATGGTGGCTACCGAAGCGTATTTGAAAACGGATGGAGCCGGTCCCTTTTGCGCTTGCATGGCCGCGAGTAAATTCTTGAGTGGGGGAGTCGTCACGGCCGATTTTCTCAATACCATTTTGGCGGGAGGGATTGAACTCTTTCGCAAGAGCAATAGTCAAGAATGGGATGTGGGAACCATTCTGAAAAAATATGGCAAGTCCAATTTGAATATTGAAGCCATTACCGATGAGGATGAACCCAAGTCCTGTGTCTACTTGCCCAATGATCTCAATCAAACCTTGGGGATTCGTAAACAAATAGCCCTGTGTCGGAATCAACAGGGGGCGGGCTGGCAAGTCTTGATTTTGGAAATTCCACAAATGGAAAGTATTTGTATCGCCTTGCCACCCAAGGGAACCAAAAACAAGTTCTGGTACCTCGATTTCCTACCCCGAGCTTGTTTTCGGGTCGATGGGGCTCATGCTCGTGTCCACACGACACTGTTGCAACTGAGCGAGTCGTTGGAGACAATCTTTCAAGGATTCGTGAAGTCGACCCACAAAGAATACCAAAGTTTCACCATTTATATGATCAAGAAACTCAGAAAGTAAATTGTGAAATTTCCCTTTTTTCTATTTTCCAAGACACGAAGAGTTGTCGCAGTTGACACCACTAATGTAGTTGTAACCAGGTTCTTTGCAGCTAGTTTACTTTCCACTTTCAACTAGTGTTTCTGTTTGAAATTGTAATGTATTGGCCTGGTACTGTTATACAGTTAGCACAATTACAATCTAAACTTGTCGTAGTATGAGCAACTGGAGCCCTAATTTAATCGCCTCCCCAAAGTCTGCCCTGTTTGTTAAATTCACTCGTGGGCATGTACCGGGAGTGGATAATATTCTCAAGTGTTTCTCATCATCGACTGGTTCGTTTCAAGGGATGGTCATTGGGGCTGGGTGGTGTTGTCTTATTATGTTTCTGAAGATTGGCAAAAATCTCTCGTTGTGTTTTCAATAAATCTTCAATGAGATTGTTGGATGTCGGATCGTTTCCATCAAACGAGGAGGCCGGAATATCCGAACCTCGAGTGTTAATGGACGAAGAGGAGGATCGTTGCCGATTGTGGTGGTTGTTTCGACTGGAGCGCCTGCCGCGAGGAGAAGACTTTTTGCCAGTTTTGGTTGCACTTCCAGAAAGATTACTGTCCATCTTTTCCTTTTCTTGTGGTGAATTTTGTCTCTTCCACGATGCGACCTTGGTGCGTAGGGCATGACTCACTTTATCACGGGCAGTCACTGTAGAAATTTCTTGCCATTGTCCACTCTTGAATCGGAGAAAGCGTCCACCGGATGCCTGTATACAGGATACAATCTCCTTGGTCAAGGCCATTTTTTCTTGTTTGCTGTTTACGGCATCATACTTGGGAGCGTAAAGATCAAGAACATTTTGAAACCGACGATTTCCAAAATGGCTGGCACAGGTTCGAGATTGACCACACAAGACATCGAGTTTCCCAGGACTGCCATTCTTATTATTAGTGTCCGCATTTCCCATTTCGACACTGTTCCCCTCACCACCTTCCGAGCATGGTGGTGGTGATTGCGAAGAAACGGCAGAAGGCAGAGGTTCTGTGGGAATGAACTCGTGATCATCGCCATCGGTTTCTTGCAGGGAGGTATCTTCGGTTAGAGCTGTAGAGTTAGAATCATGATAGTTGTTGCGCTCGTGTTTCATATCGTCTTCAAAGGATGCAAATAGTATGTTCTCTCTGTATTCTTGTACGTCCATGGCCAAAAGTTCAAAGTCTGATTCCATCAGTAGCATATCGTTCGACTCGTCAAAATCAAAGTGGAGGGAGATTTCTTGGAGCATACAAAGGTATGAGAAAAGAAAAAGAAGTGGGTGTTTGGTTGAATGAAGTTTGGGTTTTGTGACTTTTTACTTAGACTTATTTTGACGTGCCCCAAGGCCTATGTAATTTGACGGGAATCGATGCGAGGTCTGCTAAATGCAGCGTCCCGCCGTCGTATGGCTTTTACTCTTTACATATGAATACTATTTTTCTCAATGCCATTCGTTTGTCTTTCGTGCCTGCGCGACGGTGCCCGACCACGAATCAAACTGACCACCGAGCGCGGATTTATAGGTTGCAATGACTCAATCCGGTATTGGGGAGGGTGATACGACATTCGTAGGACACCTGAACAACCTTGCCTGATTTCGCCAAACACATCATCAAACATTTTCGCACGACAAGAGATGGTGAAGGTTGATTGTGATGGTGTGAGTGACTACAAGTACCAAGTCGAAACCCGGGACTGATAATCTATTGCTCTTTGCAGCATCAAGCGCTGACTGTGAGTTCAAAGAGCAAAGGCAAGCGCCGATTCGGAATCCAATTCGTAGCTCCCTCTCTTAGTCCAGTCGTGTTCACGATTCATTGTTCGCTCTACTACAAGCATCAAGGTGAGTACATTGTAGTTCTTGAAATTGTCGTTAGCTGGACATTGCTCTGCGCCAATTTACAACGATACTGGTACGCTCATCACTTGAGGAGCTTGCACGATGAGCTGGCATGACAAAGGATCTTTGTCGCGACTTCCACCGTCTCTCTCTTGGTGATTCTTTTATAGTGTCTTGTCTACTTCGAAGTGTGATTATTTGTCAAGAAAGCATTTGTTGTTTTTGCATTTTGGGGCATTTAGAATCCCCAAACACACTTGGAGATAAATCCCCCTTTAAACTCCCTCTATGACCTCTGTTGCACGTTATCACACAGGCGAATCCCATTCGAATAAGTATCCTCTCGGCACCTTCGCCCAATGCCCGGTCTCTCTGCGGCTCCTTAGAAGCAACAACCCATTTCCTTGCTTTCAAGTAAAGTTTGTATCTTTGGTGAGATTGCCACACATCTATCCCTTTCTCAATTCTAAGTGTCCAACTGAATAACTACATAAAGACAAATCATGGGAAATAAGCAAAGCGGCTCGCTACATTCCAACATGATTGCCGATAAGGAGCGCAAAATGGAGGACGCGTATAATGTGTCGAAGGAGTTGGGAACGGGTTCGTCGACACAAATCAAACATGGCACACTCAAGAAATACACCAAAACCGAACGGACACGAGGTGTGGCAATCAAGATATATGATGGAAAAGCGGAAATCCCTCCCGATTTGAAGAAAGAAGCGCAGATTCTTGGTCAATTGGATCATCCGAATATTGTTCGATTGTTTGAAGTTCTCAAAGTGGGCAATAGCCGATCGCTGGTATTGGAATTATGTGCAGGAGGACCATTGCTGGATCGCTTACCCTTTAAAGAGGACCAAGCATCTCATATCATGAGACAACTCTTGTCGGCAGTCTCGTATATGCACGGGAAGCACATCGTTCATCGCGATATTGCTTGTTCCAACATTTTATTTCGAACACCCGATGGAAATTCGGATATCAAACTGATCGACTTTGGTAGTGCTACAGAATTAGAGTTGGTACCCAATCATCCAGGAGCATATAAATTCTTGAAAGACAAGGTTGGAACGCTAGAGACAATGGCACCCGAAGTGATCCGCCGAAGATATGGACCCGCCGCTGATGTTTGGTCTTGTGGTATAGTCGCCTACACAATTTTGAAAGAAGGAACGAATCCATTTTCGGCTAACTCAGTGTAAGGAGCTGCAATGGTTTCAGAACGGTAAAGACATGTTATCAGATCGACTGGACTAACAAATGGGTTTCTTTTTTCTTTGATCCTTGTCATGGCAGAGATGAAATGGAAAACAAAATTCGACAGGGTTCGATAGATTATCGAGGTTGGAAATTCTCCAGTGCCTCTAAAGAATTTGTACAACAGACTACCTTGGTGAATGCCGGTCTACGAATCACGGCTGCAGGTGCCCTGCAACATCCTTGGATAGAAAAGACAGTGGCCAGTTGGAGGCTTCCCAATGAGTTAGTGATCAGTTTTGGTTGTTTCGAGTTTCACCGCCACTCAAGAGAATTGCTCTCAATTGTTTGGCCAAAAAAGCACCCCCTAGCAAATACCAGAATCTATTCATAGAGTTGGACACGTCACAATCGGGTGCACTCTCGAAAAAGATTTCGTTGGAAGGCTTCAAGCATTCGGGGAATTCTCCAGAGGAACTGGATGACTTGTTTGAAAAGCTGGATGTCAACATGAATGGTGTAATCATGTTCACCGAGTTTCTAGCTGCGACGCTAGAAGCCGAGGGAGAATTGGAAGAAGCACAATTGCAGGAAGCCTTTGACATGATTGCGAAAAAGTCGAAATTCATCACCAAGAAACATTGCATGAAAATTGTGGGAGACGAACAGAAATTAGTTTCAAAGGTAACAGGATCCGGGAAAAATGAAAATAGTGCGAAGGTGAAGGCTTTGTTGGATGAAATTTTTGGACAAAAGAAAAATACAGCTACGAGGACTTTGCTAGGATGTTTGAGCATGGATTTGACGCCAACCGCAACATGGATGCCATCATCGAAACTAGCTTGAATGAGGAGCAGCTCAGTGCTTTAAAGGAAGATGATCTAGCAAAGCATTTGGCAACCATTCGGGAAAACGAGGATTGATCACAAAGCACAAGAACCAATATTGATTGGATGTGGTATGTCGCGAAGACATACACATTATTGTTGATGGATGACTTCAAGATGACATGATCATCTATGATTAACATCCTATTCCTTCACTGTCCAGTGCCACCTAACACGTGAACTCGTTCGCCAGTCTAAGATTGCAACAGGAGTGACTCTCATTCAGTGGGGTTTTTGAGCAATATAGGTGATGATATAGATGGAAACCTTATCCACAAGCCATCAACGATTCACGGACACATGTAATGTTACTGTTAATACTACCTGTTAGCTCTAGTAAATAGTACAAGGGTAGATATGACCGAATCAATAAAGGCTTTGGTACTGCCGGTGGAATCTAACCAGTCACGAGTTATGCCAAATACTCACTGTTGAAATTCACTTTGCGTAATGCCTGGTAACTATTCGCATGTTCTCCACCTTTAGGTTTCCCGCAAATGAAAATAGAATCTAGTAGCTATGCTAGCTAAACACACGTAGTTGTAGGTAAATCGAGTCTAAGAACATAAGACAGAAAGAATGAGCTTTCTACTCCTATTGTCTTGTTTCTTTCTCCTCTCTTTCAATCTGAGTCAGTCGTAGCTACTATCGAGTTTCTTCGAAATATACAAGTGGCTTGTAGTTCAATTTGAATACATCGACCATTTGATTCGATCGATTCAATTTTTCTTGAATTCTCGTCCAACTCTCACGATCGGTGTTGTCATCACTCTTCTCTAAAGCCTCGTAACGATAAAAGGTAGACCACGGACAGCTTTCGACTGATTAAATGTGAGCATATATCAATGATGACTTCAGGAATATTAGCTACATGAACAAGAGACTGCATCGAGCAAAATACTCATTGGCATCCAACCATGAACGGACAGACTCGTAGAGTCAAATTGAAGCGGTGGCTAGTGTCTGTTTTCACTATTGGTTCCATCCAATGTGTTCGAAACTCGTGGACCCTACGAATTCTAGTCTCAAGTAATATGGACGAGAATGCGATGGTAAACGACCACATCATCCACGACAACATTCATCGCCTCGGTCCGATTTTCTACAACGTATTCATTCCTGAGAATGATGTAGAAAAACAAGAAAATTCTCTTCGTATCATCAAGGAGCAAATGCTTCAGCGTCGATGGTCCGATCCGAGCATCCAAAACACACCCATTTGGTACACTTTGATTGGATCTAACAATATGACCAATGAGGACTGTCAACCGAATTGCCAACCAATTGCTTACTTGAAAAGGGGCGACGAAGTCAACACATTGCAATCTCTGTGGGAGTACTGTCAAAATCACAGTGACAAGTTGGTTACCTACATTCACAACAAGGGTTCTTTTCATCATACCGACCACAATGAGCATACGCGAAGAACAGCTACAAAAAGCGCTTTAGATTGCAGAAATGAAATGGCCAAACGTCCTGACATGTCGCAGTACAATGTTTGTGCTGGGACCATGATTATACTACCACAATATCTTTGTCAAGCCAACATGTGGTCGGCCAAGTGCAGCTATATCCGAAATTTATATAGTCCCAAGTCGTATGCAACAGTCATCCAACGAATGTACAATGAAACACTCTTACATCCCATTCTGTCCCAGCAGGACCCATATTCCTGCTTACGGCCAATTCTTTTAAAGGACAACCATTTGGGTCTTGGTCGATATGCCTATGAACGATGGGTGTGGTCTCATCCGGATGTTGTTCCTGCTGATGTTATTCCTATGCGTCCAATCAACTTTACCGAATTCCCTCCCCAATGGCAACCAATGTTGAGCCGGTCCTTGAAAGGATCACCCAAACGAATGCATCTCCACACTGGGTTTGGCGAGTCCTCCTTTGCACGATTAGAAGGTCGCTTATTCGAGTGGAATTATATCTACCATAAAGCTCCACGAAATGATTCCTGGATCTGGGATTACTATCGAGGATTTGAGACAGGTTCTCCCGCATTCAAAATTCGTTATTGTTCCTAGTGTCTACAAGTAAGGCAAAGTAGTACACCATCAAGACTTCTATTTAGAAGTGCATAAAATAAATGGTGGGCATTAAATACATGACTCCCTTGTTTGTAAACAATGACACAAGTTGCAACACCTTTTACTTGGGCAGGATGGGTTTCATATCTTCTTCATCCTTTGGTGACGGCGGCATGGGCTTGATTGGATTGGAGAAAAAGTAGACCGCTGTTAGAATCATCATTGCTCCAACGGAAAATTGGGCCCCAATGGGTGTTCCAAAGAGAAGTGTCGAAACACCGGTTGCAAAGCACACACTAACACCCGTGGCCAATCCCTTCAAAACATTATCCGCATATTTGATGACGGCAGCAACCAATAGTCCACCCCCTGCTTGTAGGAGAACAAGTACCCACACCCATCCAGTAAAGCCATGCAAATAGGATTGATGGGCCCCCGTTTCATCGGGCTTGGCCGACCACCAGCCTTGAATCAGTGCCGTCCAAATGGTGAAAAAGGCCAGTTGAATATTCCTCATCCAAACGCTGACCGGTTTGCCGGCCTTGTCCCCCACTGAAACTGTCTTGACAACCTTTTCAAAGTATACACCTGCCAATGCACTCGAAAGGCATGCCACAGTCACAGCCATAAGACCCACCGTCAAAGACTGCTCGCCCGCCGGTGTCGCTTTGGTCTCACTCCCAGTTTCGCCCAGGACTACAACGGCAACGCCGAGACTCAAAACCACCAAACAGATCCACTGCTGAAAGGAATACTTTCGATTGAGCATCATCACTGAGACAATGGCAGTCGTTACCAGCTTGGCTTGATAGGTCACTTGAAATATCGGAGCAGTGAGATTGGACAAGGCAGTGTACAACAGCGAGTTTTGTACAAGGTACAGTAACGCGGGGACCAAGATCTTGAGGGCATCATATGGTTGCTGAATAATATTCGCTTCGATTGATTCCCAAAGTTGACCATTGGTAGTGTAATATTCAAAAGCGCAACTGAACAAGAGTTTGCCAATCTCAGTGATGAGAATCAAGTGATTCACAACGTACAACTGGTCGGCGGGGACACTGGAGCGAGTGTATCGTCCCACCAAAACAGTCGCCGAGTTTTGCAGAACCATCCCCGTCAACAAGATGAGCTTGAAGGCGGGAGAGTTCAAAAAGTTGTTTGGGAGGGCCATTTCCATATCAGATTCGTTACCGTAAATTGCAATGGCTTGGCCTTGAGAATCTCTAAATGCTTCGACAAATCTGGCTGGTGGGTGAATGATAACGAATGATAATCTTCAAACCTTGACACGAAGACTTCTCACAAGTGAAAGTGTCCACAGCGTCTTAGAGTGAGAGTCAGACCAGGAGTTTTGGACGGTAGCAATGGAAGCACAACTTCTCAGTCCGACCTGGTTGTTGGTCACTTGGGCTTTGGGACTTGGGAGCGATGATTCATTTGGCAATGACCGGCAAGCCGGCATGGAATATATATAACATACCAGGTAATTCAAATACCCGGTACTCCGCGTACCAGGTATATACAAGGTACTTCAGGTACTTATACCTGGTACTACGTTTGGAAACAGTGATTGGTCGGATGAATCATGGAGTCTGACATACCGGAAGTTCTCGCCAACGTTACTACCAAATGCTAGAACTATCATCATAGCAGATAGTGCAGGGAAGACTACCCTTTTGCTATGTATCCTTGAACCTCTTCTAGAAGACTTAGAAGTAAGAAAAAAAGTCTCGCCTATTCAATTGCGTTTGGTTTATTATTTCATTTGACAACGATGCGATTCAAAACATACGCGCCCTAACAGTAAATGCAAACGATGCTTCTGTTTAGTAGCCCATTCGTTTCTTGACACTCGTTGGGTCCACTTTTCCATCCTTGAATCGATCAGGACTAATCACTGGAGTTGGGATCTTGAACAAACTAGTCTTTCCCAATGGTCCTTCGCAGCTGACTTGGCCGTTCATGGGGAGAGATCCCCACTTTCCAACGGGAGGAAGCTTGTCTACCTTCATCAACTCCAAAAGTTCAATAATAGTTTCCTTGCTCAAGCATTCGTAGTAATCATCATTGATTTGAACCATGGGAGCGTTGGCACAAGCTCCCAAACATTCAACCTCTAGCAAGGTGAATTTACGATCCTTGGTAGTTTCACCATTCTTGATGCCAAGATGATTCTGAATGGTTTGCATGATCTCTTCACTTCCACAAATCATGCACGGGGTAGTTCCACAAACTTGCAAAAAGTACTTGCCCACTGGAGTGCGGTTGAACATGGTGTAGAAACTGGCAACCTCGTATACACGGACCGGGGCGACGTGGCAAATTTGAGCTACCTTGTCCATGGCAGCTAGAGGCAACCAGCCTCCATGTTGTCGTTGGGCCAAATCCAATAGAGGGATCATGGCCGCCTGCCGATAGTTGTCGGGGTATTTGCTCATGATGCGATTGACGCGCTCATAATTTTCGTCGGTAAAATCAAAATAAGTCTCCTCGTTATTTTCAGGAGAGTTCAAGTGCTATATCAAGAATGAGAAACAAAAGGCAGGTACGAAAGAGAGTATTCCATTTCAACCAGAGTTACCGTTTAGTCATCAAATTCGACCATTATGGATGTACGGCCAGACGATAAAAAGCGAACTTACAAACGACTTGGCGGTTCCCAAAAGCCGCACTGACTGCTGCTGAACTCGTTTCGCAGCAATCGAAGCACTTCGAGAGAGTTGCGACGAAAGCATTTCTCCAAATCTAAAGGATTGTCCTCATGCAATGTCCGGAGATGATTCAGGTGCTTGCCGATGGGGTTTCTTGGTTTCGTCGTGTTGAAATTCAGGAGGCAGGAGGATTCCGGTCGGTCGACGCAGTACGTGCATCCTGACTATAAATAAAACACCAAAGAACGTTTAGTACTTTGTTAGCCTTTTTTATCTCGACGGGGCACGTACTAACGTAACATACTGGTACATTTCAGAATTGCAGTTATTTTTGAGTTTCCTTCCATGGCGGCGAAAATCATGCTATAACGCCCTTTGTTCTTTGGCACTTTTTTGTCCAGACTTTCGAACAGATTGAGCAGTGCGCACGAACTGAGCGATCTTTTAACCCGTTCTGTGAAGTTCTAACGCACCGACGAGCCATCACCCCATCACCCTTCACCGAAACATCCACAGAAAAGCGATCCAAGGCCTTACCGACAGCCTTCGATCCCATCTCTCATCATTGCAAAAAGATATTTATATCACTCTTCACGTTGCAACAATGACACCCAACCCTAACGAACGCCGCTCACTCAAGCCTCCCATGCTGCACTGTCGAAGCAAGTTGGATTCCCAGTTTTCGTTTCGAGACGAAGATAATACTGAGTCGAGCACAGCGATCCAGCCTGATGCCATCCATCGAGCAGTGGGACGAGAACCTTGGTTTTACGTAAGTCCTTTTACATCGTGCTTTTTGGTTATCCTCCCAAACTTCCATGGCATCGGCACTTGCTTTTTGAGTATCATTTTCTCTTGGAGTGGCTTCCTCAACGGCCCAGGATTCTCTTTGCTTCTTCCTGGCTGGTGTACGAGTTGTAAGCTAACTACATCATCGTAAGGGATTGCATTACCCGAGGTGTATGGCCACTCCTGGACGAAATACCCTGCCACCCCCTGATGCTGCCGACATCTCGTCATTCCGGGAAGGAAAACACCCATCATTTCCGACCAATCAGAAAATCGAGAACCTTCTTGACATCGGAGTCGTCCGTACTCCGCTCGTCGCCATCACAAGTCGTCTCACTTTTTTCTGATTGCATGTCGCTTTTTTTCGTTCTGGTCGACAGCAAACCCTCTCTATCGTCGTGGTTGGCGCATCCGGTGACTTGGCAAAAAAGAAGACGTATCCCAGCTTGCTCACGTTGTTTGAGAGCAATCTACTACCAGAGGATACCGTCATTTGGGGCTATGCTCGCAGCCATAAAACTCACAAAGAATTACGAGACCATTTGCACCCACACCTTGCCAAGACGGGTACATCCGAGATAATCATCCGCGACTTCTTGGAGAAGTGCTTTTACCATGCCGGTGAATCTTATGGCGACGAGGAAGCCTATGCAGAATTAATCGCAAATGTGGCCAAGTTCGAGGCCAGTACACCAAGTGCAGGATGCAATCGACTTTTCTATCTTGCCATCCCTCCCAATGTGTTCGGAGAAAGTGGCGTCGCAATCAAGAGCGTAGGAATGGCAATGACGGGCTGGACACGTGTTGTGATTGAGAAACCCTTCGGCCGTGATTTGGATTCCTGCAATGAACTGCTTGCGACACTTGCCGACCAATTTGACGAAGATCACCTGTATCGAGTAAGTGGTCCTTCCCCCTTTTTTAGACATTATTCTGGACGATATCTCATCTTTTATCGTGTCCGAAAATAAGATTGACCATTATCTGGGAAAAGAGATTGTACAGAATATGCTTCTGTTCAGGTTCGGCAATTCGGTTTGGGAATGGATGTGGAATCGCAATGCTATTGAAAACGTTACTTTCACTTTTAAAGAACCTTTTGGCACGGACGGGAGAGGAGGATATTTTGACCACTACGGAATTATTCGCGATATTTTGCAGAATCACTTGTTGCAGGTCTTGACTATTTTTGCCATGGAACCTCCGGAAGCCGACGACGGAGATGCCATTCGCAATGCAAAGACAGAAGTTCTGCGAAACATGGATCCGATTAGAATTGAAGACACTCTTCTGGGCCAATACGATGGTTATACTGATGACCCCACAATCGAAAATAAGGATACGAATTGTCCCACATATGCAGCCCTCCGATGCTGGATTCACACTCCACGATGGGAAGGCGTGCCCTTTATTCTGCAGGCCGGCAAGGCTATGGATGAGCAACTTTGTGAAGTACGCGTGCGATTCAAGACACCTGCCACCCTGGCATCCGTCCGTGCACAAGTTAAGAAACTTGCCCCAAACGAATTAGTAATGAGATTGCAGCCGAATCCTAGTTTGGAACTGCACGGCAATATCAAGACACCTGGTTTGGCGTCGTCTCCCATGCCAGCCGCAATGAAGATGGATTACAACGATATTCCA
Organism: Nitzschia palea; assembly: GCA_019593585.1. Classification (NCBI taxonomy): domain Eukaryota; phylum Bacillariophyta; class Bacillariophyceae; order Bacillariales; family Bacillariaceae; genus Nitzschia; species Nitzschia palea. The sequence goes on along the minus strand of SWEM01000038.1, from coordinate 60,289 downwards.
AATATCTCGAATCCCGATGCTTACACGCGACTGCTACTCGATGTCCTACGTGGGAAGAAGGGATCCTTTGTCCGTGACGACGAGCTTCGACGATCCTGGGAGCTTTTTACACCCTTGCTTCATGCCATCGAGCGCGATGGAGTTCGTCCTTCAAACTACAAGTATGGGTCTAGCGGGCCCTCCGAACGAGCTAACTGGTTCGAGAAGATGGGTAAATTCCAAGAACAAGGGATGCCAACTCAGAGTGCTCCGCTTCAATCGGCTCTTTAGTGGACAAACTTGATGACCCTAATATATTGCCATCTTACCACCTTCCGATACCCCCCTCAATCTTGAATGCCTTTCGAAATTATATTCCTATGCACTTTCCTATTCTACATCATTTATCCATGCTATCCAACTGAAGGATGTTGGTCAAGCTCATTTCCTACAATTCCTGATTTTACAGTTAAACACTTCCGCGTCGATGCCTAGTAATAGCCTCAGCATTCGAAAGTACCGAGACTTGGCATCGTGTATCTTAACCATGATCTAGCATCTCATTTTTGCGCTGGACAAGATAGTGAAAGGCAATGTAATTGTCTAAAGGGATAGAGTTCTATTTTCTTCTCTATAGCATACATGATATTGTACAACAGAAGGATGGAAACACGATTCCTTTCATGCAACTTCCACTGTGAGCGAGCGTTGCTCACATCGAGTCCGGCTATTATGCAAAGCAATCAATGTTCGATATCGTCCACCAACGGAAGGTGGAGGAGGGGTGGGGCTAGCACATTGGCCGCCAAAGCCCTGGAGATAGTTGGTTGATTCTCCTTTTCTAATTCTGTAGGTTCGCTCCATTCATCCATGTACTGAAATTGAACATCGCGTGCATCTCGCATGGCCACCATATTGGCAGCTACATGGCATGGTTCCGAAACTTCGAAGTACACATCGGCCAAAGTTTCTGCATCATAGTAACCCTCGATATGTTGACGTCGTTGTTCCAAGAATACCGCTTTCCATGCTTGTATTCGATGTCGTTTCTTCCGCAAGGATCCCATACTTGTCTTGCTTTCCAAACCTCGCATGGTGCTGGTGGGCTCTCCACAAGTATAGTTGAAATTATTAACATTGTTGGTTGAATCCATGAGTGCAAGTGGATTACTGTTGTTTGTGACTTGTTCATTGTCATGGATATTACTGGTGTTGACTTGAATGGCCGCTTGCTTGGATTGTTGTTTCATTGCACGAATTTCTCGTTTGGAATACCACGTGTTGTTGACTTCTTCGGGAGAATAATCATTTAAATGAAGAACAGAATGAATCGTGACAACAGCTACAAACTGCACTTCTCGCCTTGATGGAGGAACCACGATATCTTTTGACTTGGGATGAGTAAAGGGGAAATAGCTTTTCCTGGACCATGGCGGACGGAACATGATTGGCTCCTCAAACATCATCCTTGTCTGCATGGGGTGCTCAACACTGTTGTTGGAAGGCATTCTTCCGATAGGGTCCAAAGGGAAAGGAATGCTGCAAGCCTTGAGTGACATTTCCAAAGGAGGCATTGCTCAAGTGTGCAACTTTTTCGTGGAAAGTACAAGGACGATTAGGATACACAGAAAAAAACTGTTGTCCAGGACCGGTGGGAGGCCAATTTTGTGAAGAGACCGTCCTCGAGAACTTGTGCTTTTATATTTTCTTTTCTCTTTTTGTATGTTGGAACGAGCCGAATCCACGAATCGTGCGCCGGCAACCCCTTCAATCGTGACATCGCCAAGTCCGAACGAAACAGCGCCGCGTCGCAGGGCTGTTTTGCTTCGGGGCTGTGTCGTGGTGTTCGTGCGAAGGCCTCACTAGAAAGAACCTACATTCCTGTTTACCGGTATGTTACATTTATGCGATTTTCTCCTTAAAGCGGTCGAAGGATTCAAACGCACATCCAAGACCGCGACCATGCGACTACCCTACGCGTGCCTGGTACTACTAGTACGTTTACCAGGTATAGGTGCACCAAGACCTCGTCCGCCATTACCTGGTATGCCGTCAAACGACAGAGGGTGTCTTTTGCATCAACAGCACGCATCATAATCGTAAATCGCTACCAACACCAGATAATGACCCTCAATCAAGAGTCAATTCTGGACGATGATACCATCCCATCGCGCTTTACAGACTCGTCTATTAGCAGTGCTAAGAGTAACAGACCTTTGTACGGGGCATCACTGGTCGGTTCTACCGTGTTGACAACCTACGGTCACGGCATAGTGCAAGAATGTCGTCAAGATGAGGATGGTTGGGTCTATGTTATTCAATTATTGACTAAACAAGAGACAGACAATCCTAAAAGTCAGTCTGTTGGAATTTTGTATACACGAGAACTCCCTATACGAATCAAGACATCAACGGACGAAGCTGAAGAACTCAACATTGCGTGTGAGGCCCATGAACAGATGCGTCGGATGAATCTAGAACTTGTCTTTCATGAAAAGGGCATTACCGATTTGAATCATGATCAATGCACCACATGCTTGTTGAGTGGGAAATCTTCGACGGATCTCCATCGTTTCCCTCGACTCCAACGAATTGTGGATACAGCCTGCGAAACCGCTGCCTCTGCCACTGTGGCAGTTCAAAAGGTTTCCACCACCAAGCGCAACTTTCCCAGATTACAAAAACTATTAAAGAAATCTGAGACCCTTCGAGTCTCCAATGAAACACAGGTTTCAGAGAACCAGGAGCAATCCACGTCGTCGCCCAATAAAAGTGAAAAAGAACCCAGCGAGAGCCTTCCGTTGCGAGACAACCGACTTAAATTTTCCGGAATGCCTTGTTTGATTTGCGGTAATCCAGTTTGCTCCGAACACTCATCGACTAGTTTTCGGAAGGAGGGTATCACGTTGTGTCTAGGTTGTGAACGGTTGTTCGAACTAGATTTCATTGTGGAATGTGTCTCGACTGCAGATGCCACCGAACGTTCTCAAAAAATTGATCACATGGTCGATTGCTACGATCGGTGTCTCCTTTTGCTCAAATACGCAACACAGTATGCGGATCAGATTGCTCAATCGCTGGAAGAACAAAAGCATAAACAGAACAAAATTGGACTCGGAAGTAGCGGTGTGGGGGTATTATCAGGAATGCTTGGAATTGGAGCTGCTGCCACAATTTTGACTCCTGCCGGCCCGCCCTTGTTAATTGCCTCCTTGTTTTTTGGCGGTGGCGCCACAGTCGTACAGATTGGGTCAGAAGCCCTCAACTACTTTTCCGAGCCAAATTTATTGGCAGATAGGATCATCGCTCTGCATGGTATGATTCTGTCAATTTTGCGAGTAACGAGTACACTTCGTGATGCCATGATGAGAGATCATATCCGTACCGACGCCTTGGAAACTGACGTGGCATCCCTCAAAATGACGGTGCAGGAGGCCCTGGTCGCCAACAAAAGAGGAGTAGTTGCTGCGTCCAATGTGGGCCGCGCAGCAACGTTGGGAAGTGTCGCCGGTGCAGAAACCGCTGCAGGAATGGGTGCCCGAGGTGCCACAGCACTCTCCCGAGCTAGTGCTGCTGCCGCTCGCACTGTTCGATTTGCACGATTTGCCGGTGGAGCATTAAGTGCTGCGGTCTTGGTTATGGAAGCCAATGCGATTCAGGGTACCTTGAAAGAGATTCGTAGTGGAAGTCCTTGTGACAAGGCCAACCGAATACGGGCGATCAAGGAAGAAATTCGAACTGGTGATTTGCCATCGACTGCAGAATTGGATGAGGAATGTCAAGCTTATTTGGCAGCTCTGGCAAGTCGACGTTTATTTCGTCCTGAAGTTTCCGCTGTCGCGGTCACTGCACAGGTTTGTGAACAATACAGTGAAGCAGAATGTTCCCCGGTACCCATGTCTATGATGGATGATGACTATGATCGATTCGAGGGAAGCCTGATGTTACGTGAAGACGACACTTTAGTCATTCCGCAGGCGACAGCAACAACAGCTGAACCAAACCCACAGAATCAATCATCATTGTTTGGTACAATGGGGATGTCTTTGTTGCGACGCATTCAGCTGCGCCAGAGCCAAGATACTCGCCTGGATGACGCTTTTGCAGAGGCATCACCAATGAGTAGGATACAACTTCGTGAATCCGATTTGGATTTGGTTTTGTAGCTTATGTTTGCTTTCAATCTACATTTTCAGCATATTCAGATGCGAAATGAAAGCAAGGTTTCTATTGTATTCTCTTAGCCTCTAAATTGAATTGAACTCGTAGACAAGTATGTCACTTTTGATGCGGTCGGCCACTCTATTCCGCAATCAACTATACAGCCAATTTTTACAGTCAAATCAGGGACTTACTTCCTCCAAATGTGTAACGTCGAGTATATGGCATTCCACTCGCTTGATTTCTTGCGCATAAGCCACCCGAAACTCTTCTTCCGTGGGAACCGCCGCGACACAAGGAGCAGTTGTCTGTGTGACCACTGGAGCAGATGTCTGCGTGACGACTGGAGCAGATGTCTGCGAGACTGTCTGAATCGGCTGGAACACAATGCTAGCACTACCCTCAGCAACGGCTTGACCATCACTACGGAATTGGAGGGATGGTGCCGACGACGGTTGAGTCGAGGGCATAGAAGACGGCGTAGACGAAGGCTGCAACGAAGGTGTCGAGGAAGGCTGCACGGACGGTGCTGTGGATGGCGTCGATGATGGGGATCCCAAAACAATAGCAGGGTCCATCCATGACTGTGACGCTGTAAGCGAGAACTCATCGCTACGAGCCATCGTAGTGGGCAATGGTGTGCTGCTTACTACTGGAGCCGGAGTAGGGATCGGTGCTACACTGCCTGCCATCGGAGGTACGGGTATTGGCGTCACACTTCCTACAAGAGGCGGAATCGACACAGGCGCAACAGTACCTACCAGAGGTGGAGTGGTACTACCAACCAGAGGTGAAATGGGCGCAGTGATACTACCCATCGAGGAAGCTGTGGGCGTGAGAGTGCTACTTCCGACCGGAGTGGGAAAAGGGTTGTAAGCCGGTTGACCGTAAACGTAACCAGGGACTTGCGTGACTCCAGCATTGTTGACAGGGTAACTTGTGGAGTAAGCAGGGTCGACGACAGGGTATCCATTGAAGCTAGGGAAAGTACTGACGCTACCATCCACTCGACCGGTAACTGTCGAATCAACTTGCCCACCCTTTCCCTTGGATGGCGCGGAAGGCTCACCTTTGACGCTTTTGCTTTTGCTGGAAGCCTGGAGGCGACGTCGCCTTCTTTGGACTTGATTGGTGAATCTGGTTCCTGACGTGCACCCACGACATGATCCAGTGACCCGAAGGAAAACATTCAGATTTCGCAACTGTGAGGTTTGAAGGTTTCGGATTTCTTCATCGCTGAGGTTACGACGTCCTTCGACTTCCAAAACTTCTACTGTGGTCATGCGACGTTGCAATGGATCACTGTAGCTGGTAGTTGCCAAGTTGTTGTAGGTTAGCGCCAATGTTTGAGCCGCAAGATTCAGGTCCACGTTTGCTGAACCCCCCAAAGTAAGAAAGCAGATGCTGAAATACGATTGAAGGGTAGTATCGTCTTGGAGACCACGTTCCCTTCGTCTTGAGACGGACTTTTGCCTTCTCAACTTGGATTCTACAGGTAATGTGAGGCCACACAGCATCATACATAATGGGAGAAAGAGGGAAGGTCGCATGATGGGATGAATCGACTTGGCGTCAGGACAAACTGCACTTTGTCAGTTTTCCAATTGATTATCTCTTTTTCCTGTGCGAAGTGAGACTGGACCTGTTCGTTATCTCTTCGAGCTGGTACTCCGATTTTCGGAATGGACATCCTCTGCTGTGCCAGGTACTTTGTTGTTCCGAGCCCCGGATTCCGTAGAAACAAATGTGATTGCATAAAGAGGTGCGTTTCGCTGATCCCATATCTCACCTCGGCCGGCTCGCCAAAGGTGTTGTGACCAACCAAAACGATGTTGGTGGACTCTCATTTATGTTGGTCGCCTGCAACGGAATTTTCCCCGTTATTTCTAACGTATCGTGCATGCATGCCTTCACTTATTGGAGAACGTGGGGTAAATATCCTACCATCGCTAACTCACGGAATGGAAGAATGGGAATCTACGGTTATTTTTAACCGATTTGTACGCTCTTGGCAAGACTCCTTCACTTCGAATTTCGCAGCCAATGAAAGCACGGAAGCTTCTACTACTAACGTACTATACCAGGTTAAAATGTCATCCCTTTGTGCCGATAACGAACACCAATGCTCTTGGCCGCTCTTGTCGTCAAGAGATTGGCATGAACTCACTCATCATCAGGAAATCATCAAGCTGTAGTGCTTGTACCAGTATATTGAGATTGGACTTGAACTGTTAGTATAAATTATTGTTATGAGAGACTAACATGCTTTGTTTCAGCACCAAGGAAAGGAGAACACGTTTCTATAATAATAATCTAATTTTGAATTGATCACTCTAATCTCACAAAAATAATTGATTCGACAAGTAAGGTCCCAGAAATGCTAGCACAACAAAGTGCCTCACAGTTAGTTATCAATTTCATCCAACGACAGAACGTCCAGAATGTTAATGTTTCTCTTCTTGATCTCCACTGAGTAAACAGCCAAAAGCTCCGCCTCAGTCGGCAGGTTTGCGGGATCTACATACTCAGTGGTTGGTGAGGACGAAGGAGCCGCTGTAACTGGTGCCAGAGTAGGAGGTGGGAAAGGTGCAGGAGTTGTGATAGGAACTGGGGAGGTGATGGTATCGTCCCGATTATCGGTAAAGATCGTGGGGGGAGGAGTAGGCGAGGGCTGGGCAGGGACGGGATCGGCAGGCTCAGGTTCGGTGCCACCTTTTCCTCCTCCTTTCCCCCCACCTTTCCCTGACTTTTGTTGGCCCCGGCGCCGACGTCTGGAGCTGACTTGATTGGTGAATCTCGTCCGTGAAGGGCAACCTGTGCAACTTCCAGTGGCTCGTAGGAAAACGTTGAGATTTCTCAACTGCGACGAGGATTGCAGGTTTCTGATCTCCTCTTCGCTAAGCACACGACGAGATTCCACTTCCACAACCTCTACCAAATCCATTCGACGGTCGAATGGATCGAAATAATCAACTTGAACGTAGGCCTGATCGTTGCTGTACCTTGGAAGGAAATTGCCATTATAAGCATACGCCAACGTTTCAGCCGCTGCAATCAAATCAGTTTCCCCATATTCGTTGGCCAAATAGATTACATTGAAGTAGGATTGGAACGTTGTTCGGGTTTGATTTTGAGCACGACGTCTCTGTTGCTGTAAAGATCGCACTCGTCCTCGCACCTTTTCCGATTGGATTTGAATAAAGCTGGTAAAAAGTACCACAAGCAATGAAACAATTGCTGAATGTCTCATGATTCGGTGTCAAGGTTTTTGATTCTGTTTCAATAAACAAACAAACAACTAGAGATTACTACCCGGACTGGAATAAAGACAATAAAGAGCCAAGAAGAAATGGTAAGCTTTATTGTTCTGTTGCAGACTTCACCACGAATCGTGTGTTTTCAGTTGGTTCTTGTCGTTTCGGCGGTCTTCACTTACAACAACATGCAAGACAAACAAAAATGGCACACTGGAGTTGGCAGGTCCGCTGTATGAACTTGAACGGAAACGCGTGATCTGCTACTTTTTTAGAGCAACTTTCCCGATAACGGCAAAAACTTGATTGATTACGGGATGTCGACGTAACACATTTTGTACAGACATTCAAAGTTTTGCCGAAGTACGATTTCCCATAGTGATTGTGGTTTTCTTCCGCGCGTGCCCTTACAGGTCACCTATGGTTGAATCCTTTTTCCTCATTTGATTGGCAGCATGCCACATGCATGAGTGGAGTGGGACAAGCAGGCTGGCGGGAAACGAATCTTGTGAGCGTGGCCGGCAAAACTAAGCCAAGATACTGAAAGGCGTGCACTTGCTACCTGGAGAGTAAAAAAAAAACTCTGCCAGGCTGCAACGACCGCAGCAATGATTGGCCATGAAAGTAGTTCAAACGACCAGGTACAAAAACCGATAGTACCTGGTATGTGGAACTTTCCTTCCTGCCAAACGGAAACAAGTGCCCTTTGTCTGTCGTTCAAGGACAAGGGACAGGGGTAAATGCACCACTGATACAGCATCGTCTCGAGCACACAAGAATCTCGAAGAGTGATTGTGAATTGTGAAGGATTGCCAATGGTGACGTCAACAAACTGGATTGAGAGGTGATCAAAGTTCATGTCGGAACCCCTGCTATGTCAAACATGGTAAAAGGTCTTGTACAAAGTAAAAGAAGGGTTAGCCTCATCCAACCAGTAAAGCCCATTGGAATGGCCAGATGTTTCTGATGGCGTTCCAGCCGACCACTGGATCCCTATGAACCCCCCTGTACTTGCAACATCTGTACTTGCAACATCTATGATGAAGTAGTTGCGTCTCTATTCTGGTTTGGTGAGGCGAGGTGCTGTCCCTGATTTATGTCGCAAATCAAACTCTTGATTTCATGAAAAAGGCTTTCACCCAATCAACGATGAAATGTGAGTGCATCCTTTGTAAAGTGACCCATAAGAACATAAGTCGCAACGACCCCAAGCAACCGGATTGAATGGACTCCTTGCAGGAGCACTCAAGTACGGTCGTGTCAAAACAAGTACAGAACGAATTTTTCTGAACCTGGACACTGAGATTGCGGAATAGTTGACTGGATATGCACTTGGCACCTGGTCTTCCATTTACCATAGATATCGTGGAGGATGGGTTTCTGAATGAAAGCCGCGTCTAGAAAGGGATGAGCCTTCATGCCTGGTTTGGGAAATTCTTGAATTCCTATCTCGCATATCACTGGTAAAAATTTGGCGAATAATCTGAAAGGCAACAAAGTTCCCTCTAGTCATCGATGGCAACAATGACATTGCAATACTGTCAATTTTTCGTGCGCATACAGCTAGGATACCTTGTTCAAGTAATGATCTCTTGACACAATGGTATCAAATCTAAAAGCATGCATATTACGAGCCTAATAACGACCTTTTTGTCCAGAAAGGCTTTTGCGCCAAGTAATGTCTGCTCGAAAGGATTCGACATAGCCATTCTTGTCAGTGAACTCTTTCCGGAGAAGGCCAGTAACTAATTTCATGAACTCTCTACCAGGGACTTCTACTGGTCGTTGGAGAGTAGGTAGACATATCTCGACTGGAAGCAGTTACTGGTCAAAAATGATTACTTTCCCACCTGTAAACTAGGCGTCTCAACCTCAAATCTAATATTTTTCCTGCAGAGTATAATTTCTCTATGGTCACAATAATCTGAATTATTATTTTCTGACGGTGCATGAGAAAAGGAACACAGAACACTGGGTTGCCACCCTTTATTGAGCAAAGAGTTGGCAGACTGCATCCAAGTACGGGGACAGCGAATTCATCATAGTGAAGATTTATTTCGCAACCCCTGAATCGGCCGTGAAAAAGTGGCTGATATGGAGTACAAAACGTAATTGAAGATAGATCATGTCGACCGCTATGACAGCATGGAATTTTAGCACTAACGGATGAGTTTGGAGCTAATGATGCAGAGGTCGTCAAACAAAGACAACACTAGAACAGTTGATTTGATACGCTCTTCGCTAAAATAGCAAAGAATAAGGTCCTATCGATGGTATTTTCCAATATTTCCATAACCCGTTGACATCATAACATCGGAACCTCAAAAAATGATCTTCCAGTCCAGATGGCATTGCCACCGTATAATTTATCGTCGCGTTCGCTTTTTGGGACTTTTCTTCGCTGCTTTTGCTGACTTGGGAACTTTGTAGCCTTTGCTAGACTTGCTGTGGCTGTTGCTGTCCCCTGACTTGGTACTTTTTCCTGAGCTAGAATTCGAGCTTCCCTTTCCTCCACCTTTGCCATTAGGGACAGTTGGCTGATTGAAGAACAAGTACAACAACCATGTGAGACATTTGTTATTGTTGCTTTTTCTAAACGGCGATGCGTGTCCCATCTCACTTACCTTTTCGGTTTCGGCCAATTGCAAACATCTAATGACATTGGGAAGGTTCAAGCTATCAAGTTCGACGTTGTACTCATTGTTGAGTTCATCCTCCGTGGGAAGGCCTGGAAGTTGGCATTGTCCGCCAGCCGACAGTTTTCTCCTACCACTGACTTGGTTGGCAAATGTGAAGGAACGCGAGCAAGCGTTGCATCTTCCAGTGGTCACAATGTAGTAGGGTCTTCGATATTGTAATTTGCGTTGCAAATCAAACTCTGCAAAGGATAGACGACGGCCCGAGGCAGGATCGTAGATAGACGCATGTTCCATGGTGATGTCTGCCTCATATCGCTGCATGACCGTATTGTAAGCGGTACTTAGGGCTGCAACGGCAGCTGGAACATCATTGTCCGAGTCCGTGACAAGCTCGTAAGTCGCCATGAAATAGCTGGTGAATGTTCCACTAAATGAACCACCGACAGCGGGACAGTCCACACTTCCCCCCTTGCCTGAATTGCTTGATCCTCCGTGAGATCCGTCACTTGGGATCGAGTCGACTTCGTCCATTCGAACGACATCCAAAATGCCAGTGTCCAATCGTTGAATCGCGGCAGTGTAGGCAACTCGGAGCTCCTCTTGGGTGGGGACCACGGGAGTATCATGGGAGTGGCCTTTTCCCGGCGATTTTTGGCTTTTGACAGGTTTGACACTTTTCGCTTTGCCACCCTTGCCTGCACTGAGTTTGCTCTTCTTCTTCTTACTATTCTTGAGGTTCCTTCGACGGGCGTCGACAGTGAACTTGGAATCGCTCGGACAACCATTACAACTTCCAGTGACTCGGAGGAAAGCATTCAGATCACTATTTGGGCTCTTTGTGGTTGTGGATGTATCTACAACTTGAACGTTGTCCATGGTACGACCGTATGGATCGTTGTAGCCTTGTTTGACGAGCTCATTGTAAGCATCCGCCAACGCCTGGGCTACAAGAGTAAAGTCGGTTATTGTGGTACCGTCGGTGAGATAGTCAATGTCAAAAAAAGACTGAAACGTTGTTCGATCTGCCAGCTGCCTTTGTCCCTGGTTCGTGTCGACGCCATTGTTCAGTCGGAGTTTTGACGCGGCGGGGACCACACCTAATGTTAACAAAGATAGAAGAGCTGAAATTCTCATTGTGAGTTGCTGGTCTCTACAACAGATATTGACTCTATGAGGTTTTGCCAATGTATACGAACGACAAAGTAGTAATATGAACAATAGAGATCGACGCGATCCACAGTCATTCGTGGCCGGGATTTGATTGATCTCATAACAACTCACTTCCATGCGCCGAGGCAATAGCATCGAGCCAATCAAACGTCACAAAAATTGTTATACATGGTCGAACGGAAAGCATTCATGCCCATTTCAATGAAACGACGGTTTGGAAATATCTGTTTGAATGTTCCCGGGCTTATGTATCCCAACGTCCATTCACACTATCAGGGATGTCGTTTGCCATCGACTTTGTCGCCGATTTCAGTCACGCCTACAAGTACACGTGTACAATCAACATAACATGCGCGAACCCATTCACAATTCACATAGCAACCGGCGGGTCGTGGTGCCTACGGTACTACCGTTTTACGTTTTACTAACTGTACCTTTTACAGTAACATTAATATGAATCGTACTAGTACTACCTGGTACAGTCGCAGATCAGTCCTCTCCACACGTTCATGGTAACAGGAAACACAGTCTCGTCTCGAAAGAGATTGATGATGCAGAAGCTCATGGAGCTACTAGGTAGTACTGCCGAACATAGCTAGAGACAATGCAACTTGAGTTGGTTGTTTCAACTCCAACAAGGAGGTGGAGCACAATGCAATGTCGGTACAATGCAACTGGGTTGTTGTTTCAACTCCAACAAGGAGGTAGAGCACACTGCAATGACGGTGATAAGACCCATTCGAAGGCAGTTTCTCATCCATAGCCTGATATACCATGTCCAATGGTGTAGTAGTTGTAAAGAAGTGTCACCGAAGTGAGTGCCGTAGAGGTTCAAGCATAGGCACTTTTTATTTTCAGCAACAATCAATGGGCTAGCAGCCGTGAGTCAGTATGTTGCCTGATATCAGGGGTACCTTTAACAATGCGTACACTTCCCGTGAGCGTCAACTTCTTCTCGACACGACGCACCTTTGGGCGAAGACGCAGAACAGCTTGGAAGAACCACAACTGACCAATCAGAGCGCAGACATCTTTGCGATTGCAAGGTGAGGCGAAGGAAAATCCAGAGGATCCTGACCATCGTCCTCTCATCGACGACTTCCCTTTTTTTTTCGGTGTCGCTTCCATAGTTCCCATCTTCTTGGCGGATAAACCCAACTCAACAGAAACCAACCGGGTATCTTAGTGCAAGCTACGTCACATTTAGTTGTACTACAGGACACTTCAAACAGAAATCGACCATGTTGTCTAGTCGCTTGACGCAATCCTGCCTTCGCCAAGCTTCAATGCTGAAGCGAGGTTTGGCTTCTGCAAATCGAAGCAGATGCATGTCATCCTTTTTGGATGTCTACGACGCACACGTCGCAGAGCGTGCTGCCATGGCTAACGGTTTTGGTGTCGCTCCAAAGCCCTTGGATGCCTCCCAAGTTAGCCAAGTAATCCAAGAACTCAAGGACAATGGAAAGAACGACCGCCTTTTGGAATTGTTGGCCCATCGAGTCCCACCAGGTGTCGACGAAGCTGCCTATGTCAAGGCCACTTGGCTGTCGGCGATTGCCAAGGGAATCGAGACGCATCCCTCCATCTCCCGACGTTATGCTGTTGAACTCCTTGGCACCATGCAAGGAGGTTACAACGTCAATACACTCGTTGAGCTCCTCAAAGATTCCGACCTCGAAATCGCAGACGCTGCCGCCAAAGAGCTTTCTCATACCTTGCTTGTCTTCGACGCATTTTACGACGTTGAAGCTGCTGCAAAGGGAGGTAGTGTGTCAGCTCAGAAAGTCCTCGAATCTTGGGCTGCAGCGGAATGGTTCTTGATGAAGCCACAAGTTCCGGAATCCATGACCGTCACCGTCTTCAAGGTCACAGGGGAAACGAATACGGACGATTTATCGCCTGCCCAAGATGCCTGGTCGCGACCTGATGTTCCTCTTCATGCTGTCGCCATGCTCAAGAACACCCGCGATGGAATCAGCCCTGAAAAAGATGGCGAGATTGGTCCCCTTGGCCAACTTGAGGAACTCAAGAAGCTAGGTTATCCTTTGGCCTATGTGGGGGATGTGGTTGGTACTGGATCCAGTCGTAAATCTGCCACCAACTCGGTTCTCTGGCACATGGGCGATGATATCCCATATGTTCCCAATATGCGTGGTGGAGGATTGTGTTTGGGCGGAAAGATAGCTCCAATTTTCTTCAACACGATGGAAGACTCTGGTGCTTTGCCTATTGAGTTGGATGTTGGTGAGATGAACATGGGAGATGTCATCAAGGTGTTTCCACATGAAGGCGTTGTCACCAAAAATGATTCTCTTCTTACCAAATTCGAGCTCAAGACGAACGTTATCTTGGATGAAGTCCGTGCTGGTGGCCGCATTCCTCTCATCGTCGGCCGCGGAATCACAGGAAAGGCTCGCATGTCGCTAGGCCAAGGCGAGGCCGTTGATGACATTTTCAGCATGCCTGCCCCTCCTTCAGGACCCAAGCCAAAAGGATTCACTTTGGCGCAAAAGATGGTTGGGAAGGCTTGCGGTATGAAAAATGGCGAGGGAGTTGTTCCTGGACAATATTGCGAACCGAAGATGACCACCGTAGGATCTCAAGATACCACTGGACCCATGACTCGAGACGAATTGAAGTCCTTGGCTTGTCTGGGATTTTCTGCTGATTTGGTCATGCAATCGTTTTGCCACACGGCAGCATACCCGAAGCCTGTCGACGTCGTAACACACCACACTTTGCCAGATTTCATCCGCACACGTGGCGGAGTTTCATTGCGACCGGGTGACGGTATCATTCACTCGTGGCTGAACCGCATGTTGTTGCCTGATACCGTCGGAACTGGTGGCGATTCGCACACTCGTTTCCCTATCGGTATTTCGTTCCCTGCAGGCTCGGGACTTGTTGCCTTTGGAGCTGCAACCGGTATAATGCCCTTGGACATGCCAGAGTCGGTCTTGGTGAGATTCAGTGGAACTATGCAGCCCGGAATCACCTTGCGTGACTTGGTGCAAGCTATTCCTTACACTGCCCTCAAGCTAGGACTTTTGACCACGGAAAAGAAGGGAAAGAAGAACATCTTCTCTGGACGCATTTTGGAGATCGAAGGTCTTCCTGACTTGAAGTGTGAACAGGCGTTCGAATTGTCGGATGCTTCTGCTGAACGTTCTGCTGCGGGATGCACCATTAAGCTCAACAAGGAGCCCATTATCGAATACTTAAACTCAAATGTTGTCATGCTCAAGTGGATGATTGCGGAAGGATATGGAGATGCGCGTACATTGGAACGACGCATTGCCCGCATGGAAGAATGGTTGTCGAATCCAGTCCTGATGGAGCCCGATGCTAAGGCCGAATACGCAGAAGTCATCGAAATCAATTTGGATGAACTCAAGGAACCCGTTCTTGCTCTCCCCAACGACCCTGATGCCTCTGCCCTTTTGAGTGAGGTCGCTGGAACCCATGTTGATGAAGTTTTCATTGGATCTTGTATGACCAACATTGGACATTTCCGTGCCGCTGGAAAGTTATTGAGCAAAATGAAGGACCCTATCCCCACACGACTATGGATTGCTCCACCTACCAAAATGGATGAAGCACAATTGATCGAGGAAGGGTACTATAGCATCTTTGGAGTTTCAGGTGCCAGAACTGAAATGCCGGGTTGCTCATTGTGCATGGGTAATCAAGCTCGCGTTGCTCCCGGATGCACGACTGTCTCCACCAGCACACGAAACTTCCCCAACCGACTGGGGCAAGGAGCTAACGTATTTTTGGCAAGCGCGGAACTAGCCGCCGTTGCAGCTATTGAAGGCAAATTGCCAACAGTTGAGGAATATATGAAGTACATGGCGACCGTGAACGCCACAGCTGCCGATACTTATCGTTACTTGAACTTTGATCAACTCCCAGAATTCGTAAAGAGTGCCGATACGATCGAGATCAGTGCTGAAATGAAGGCAGCTGCACACAAGCTCTCGGTGGGAGCCTAAATTGCGCCAACATAGTTGTCGAGCCATTTTATTTACAGTTAGTTTCTTTCCGCATACGCCATTCCGACATCGTAGATTTTTCACCGCAATATTGCTCAATGGTGCTCTTGGTGCATTTCGTCGCTTAGAGAAGAATCTATTCTCGTTTTTGTCCTTTACTGAAACCTAACGGGAGCTCCAAAGAGTTCTGATACGAAATCAGAGGAAAACTCATTCTGGTCCCTTTAAGACTATTTACTACTTGTAGTGCCTTCATTTTATCTTTATCTATCCCTTTTCTTTTTATTACCTTACACGTTTTTACTAGATAGCGTAAAGGGCAATCCCTATTCAATTTTACCTGGGACTCTGTGCAACCAATTCCGATGATCCTTGCTTTCATTTATTATGGGTAGAGGAAAGTTGTAATTGGTAGCATCGGTGTCAAATATAGGGGAGAATGTCGCATTTCATTTCTACTTATGGGTGGAGGATCCTCGTGTCGGCGCCACCGATGATCTTGGAACTTCGCGCAGTGCAAGATCTTATATGAGACTGTGCTCATTGTAAACCGAAAGTAACACCATCGACCTCACGACGACTCATCAAACACCCCTTCACATCATGCCAACTCCCCTTCGTTGCGAACCAAAACTTTTCGAAAGAAACCTCGCTGGTCAGGTGATCATTGTCACCGGTGCCAATTCAGGGTGCGGCTTGGAAACATCTCGTCAACTCGTCAAGCAAGGTGCTACCGTGATTCTTGCCTGTCGCAACAAGGAGCGTGGAGAGGAAGCAGCTAAAGATGTAGGAGGAGAATTCCTCCTTACTATGGATCTAGCATCCCTAGCCAGTGTCAAGGCTTTTGTGGATGCATTTCTTGCCAAGTATAATCGCCTCGATGCATTGGTCAACAATGCTGGTATTATGGCTTGCCCTTTGGAAAAGACCAAAGACGGGTTTGAAATGCAATTTGGATCGAATCACCTCGCTCACTTTTACTTGATGCGTCTATTGACTCCACTTCTAATCAAGACTGCCGAAACTACGGGAAAACCATCTCGATTCGTTGCACTATCGTCGTGCGCCGCCTCTGCAACAACTATGGGTGTAGGGAATGGTTACGCTGAGATTCACTTTGACGATCTCAATTGGGAAAAGACGCAATATTCTGAAGTGGAGGCCTATCAACAGAGTAAGCTGGCCAATTATCTACATGCTATAGAGGCTGCCAAGCGATACCCTGTCGATAAACTCATTTGTGTGGCCGTGCATCCTGGATGGGTCCAATCCAATTTGGATGTCCATTTCTTTAAAAAAATGTTGGGTGATGGTTGCACGGGCCGAACCATTGGCAATATTATTCGTAAGCTTTCTCTCTGGAAGGGTGATATGATCACTGCCGTGGACGGGGCACAAACTACTCTTCATTGTGTCCTAGAGGACCCAGAAAAGATGGAAAACGGAGCGTTTTATTCTCAGTTTGGTATTTATTCCGATCCGGAACTTCGCCCGGGTGGTTGGCCTGTGAAGAAATCCATCAATCCTGAACATGCAACGCCTGAGAACGCTGCAAAGCTCTGGGCCGTGAGCGAAAAACTGGTCGGTTTGTAAACTTCCTCCTCCTTTACGATGCGTGTCGTACATCCCATTTGGGCGGGCTTGATAGAAACGGCCTATTCCTAATTTATTCATAAATGATGGAACATTTCTCTGCCTCGTTCCTTTGAGTCTTTCTTGTAGCTAGCATGTCTTGCAAAACGTCAAGAAGTAGATCAGAATAGAACAAGTCTTACGAATATTATGTACATTTCTTCGTACAACTGGCCTAGCGGGTGGAAACCTGGAAACTTATCTCTTATTTATCGTTGCAGGCGGCACCAAAGCGACCTCCGTCTCATTTACTTGGTATTCATGCACTTTCAGGTCGACTCGAGTAACATGTTAAGTTTTTGTTTTTGGCACCGGTTAACAATCCGAAGTTGACTGTGAATGAAGTTGCCTACCAACATTCGACCGAAAACTTGTTTATGGGTAGAGGATTAGAGGTTATATTTTTAAATAAAAAGCGAGTGTCACATGCTTTTCCTACTTATGGGTAGAGGATCGTTGTGTGTCGTCACCCCGATGATCGTTGTCGATCCAAGAATCGTGCTGCTTTTGATCACTGAAGTACAGAGTGGTCCATAAAATATCCAAGGAACCAGTCAACGAACTCAGTAGTCAATAGCATTTTCACATCATGCCCACTCCTCTTCGTTGCGAACCAAGACTTTTCCAAAAGGACCTCACTGGTCAAGTGATCATTGTTACTGGAGCCAATTCAGGGTGTGGCTTGGAAACATCTCGTCAACTTGTTAAACAGGGTGCCACGGTGATTCTTGCCTGTCGCAACAAAGAACGTGGAGAGGAAGCGGCCAAAGATGTAGGAGGAGAATTCCTCGTTACTATGGATCTAGCGTCCCTAGCCAGTGTCAAGGCTTTTGTCGAGGCATTTCTTGCCAAGTATAATCGCCTCGATGTGTTGGTAAACAATGCGGGCATCATGACTTGCCCCTTTGGACAGACCAAAGATGGTTTCGAAATACAATTTGGATCGAATCACCTCGCTCACTTTTACTTGATGCGTCTATTGACTCCAATTCTAATCAAGACTGCCGAAACTACTGGAAAACCATCTCGATTCGTTGCACTATCATCTTGCTCCGCCTCGGAAACAGGCATGGGTGCTGGGGAAGGTTTTGCTGAGATTCATTTTGATGATCTCAATTGGGAAAAGAGAGAATATTCTGAAGTGAAGGCTTATCAACAGAGTAAGCTGGCCAATTACTTGCATGCTATGGAGGCTGCCAAGCAATACCCTGTCGATAAACTCATTTGTGTGGCCGTGCATCCTGGATGGGTCCAATCCAACTTGGATGTTCATTTCTTTAATAAAATGTTTGGCGATGGTTTCGTCGGGCGATTCATTGCCAATATTGTTCGTAAGCTTTATCTCTGGAAGGGTGATATGATAACTGCCGTGGATGGTGCACAAACAACGCTTCATTGCGTCCTAGAAGATTCCGACAAGATCGAAAATGGAGGATTCTATTCTCAGTTTGGAATTTACGCCGATCCGGAACTTCAACCGGGCGGTTGGCCCCTGAAGAAATCCATCAATCCTGAACATGCAACACCTGAAAATGCTACAAAGCTCTGGGCCGTCAGTGACAAACTTGTCGGTTCGTAGACTTTTACGATTTGTGTATGATCGGAGCAAACATTAAATTATGCCTTTTCAAGGGGACTATTCCTATTTGATTCAAAGTTGATGGAACTGTCCTCTCGTCCTTTGCCTACGATAATAGTGATGTAGCACTGGCTGAGAAGGCTTCAAAAAGTCGATCGGAATAAAATTGTAAAGTTTCACGAATGTTGTGGAAATCCAAAATGGGATTTCATTATCGATGTCAAGAAGTCGCGATCTAGAATTTCGCGCCAAACTTCTGGTAGCAAGGTACTTGTACCAAGGACAGGCGGTACGAGGTAGCCAGGTACTAAGTACCCGGTACCATAACGTCCCCATGTAGGGCAACAAAAAATGCCTCCAATCTCACTCTGTCCATGAGTGATTTGTGTTGTTCTTTTCTTGCCTTTGTTAGCATTGCTGCTATCCCACATCCTTTCCAATAATGGCTCGATCCATGTCCATGTCCCAGCACCAAGGTTCGGAAGCGGCGGTCAACGAACTGCTCCGACAAATGATCCGCAAGGAGAAGGATTACTCGGCCGGTCTCCTCGAAAACAATGGACATGTCCAGGCAATGGCTATGCAATTGGCGTACGGGAACCCGTTGGAAGGTCTCCTGGATCCCACCAAGCTGCAAGAGTACCGTGACACTGTCAAGAGACTTGCCCTACAAAATGTGCAACACGAACGACAAGTGAAAGCCTACGTGCAGGGACTCCGTGAGCTCGAAGTCAAAGGTCGAGAGGGTACCATCGATTATCCCAAAGTTTTGAAAGACGCCATGAATCAGGCCCATACAGAAATCCAACAGAATTCTGTAGACATGGAACAAGAGAGTCTATACTTGAAAGTGTGTGATGCACTCAATGAACCCAAAGCATCGTCCAAGACTGAGGACGATGACGAGATTATGGCGGAAGGTGGACCCAGAATCAATCTCAAATGTCCGATCACGGGGACATTAATGGACGACCCTTACAAAAATAATGTCTGTGGTCATGTGTATGAAAAGGAGGCGATATTGAACCACTTGAGAAAAGATCGAATGAAGCGATGCCCAGTGGCAGGATGTAGCACATCCATGATAACGCCAGCAATGTTGCGACCAGACAATATCACTGCCACTCAAATTCGTCGTGAAAAGGTTCGTCAGCAACATGCTCGGGACCTGTTGCGAGCATCTCAAGATTCGATTGATATGGACGATGAGTGATAATGAGAAAATAGAAGCTTGCTTGAAGTCTGGCATTTTTAGTCAAGTTATGAACTTCTTCACACGACCTTTGCAAAACAAGGATACGATTTTGTGAAGTTGAATATACAATCAAGTAGTGTCATAGGAATCCCGGTTCTCGTACATAGCTGCACTTTCTTGAGCCTCGGATCCAAACCCAACCCTGGGTTCAACTAAATCTTGTGAAACAGCCCATCCGAAACGCTTACGAGTTCTCGAAAGATGTATTCGTGCAAATGCTATGATTCTCGGTCCAGGACTTTGATGGCAGTACTTGTACTGTAGTTGGGCGTGATCATTTGGAATAGAGTTCGTATGAGGCTGTACAGGTATGCAAGATACCTATCATACAACCTTAGCGCGCCGGTCGCTCCAGGATCTGCCGCCAACATCAGAAAATCGCCAGAAGTTCCGGTGATTTTGCAGCTATAACCTACGTTAGTACATTTTTACGTGCGAAGTCTTCCGTCAGTTGGCACATGATGACCGACTCAACGGTAATACTGCCAAATAGATGATCTTCATGTTCGTAGTAATTCATTGCAAGTGGAGATTCGTACTATGACGAAATTACAAGCACGTTTAGACGCCACTGTCTCATATCAGATGCCGGGCCTCCCCAATAAATATCTTTGAGAGCGATTCCTTCCAATTGTACCAGGTAGCTCCACAAAGGAAAAAGTGTCCAAGAGTAGCTTTTGAGACTCTATCCTAAGTTTTTTCACAGTCAAGTGGTGTTATCAAAAGTTTCCTTTCGGCCATGGCGGACGTACAAAGTCAAGGGTTTTCATTATACAACGAAGAAAGGGAAGTCAAACATAGTGATGGAGCGACGCCGTTGTTCCTTGCTATTGAGGAAAATGACTGGAGAAAAGCACTAGACATCGCTGAAGAATACCCAGAACAAGTTCGGACTTGGGTCCGATCCACTGGTACAGAGAATACTACTTTCACCTGGTCAATGTGGCGTCGTCTACCAATTCATGAGGTACGTTTGCCTATTTAAATTCGTTCTCAATGTGCCACCGTAGAATATGTCTAATGAAACCCACACTTTGTCCATCAGGCATGTCGACGTCAAGCCCCTGCATGGTTAGTCTCGTCTTTGTTTTCTGCCTTTCCAGAGTCGGCTTACCTTACAACACAGTTTGGAGAGCTTCCTCTCCATCTCGCTGTTGAAAGTGGTGCCGCCCCAGAGGTTGTGAACTTGACCATGGTAGCCAATTGGGGTGCGATTGTAACACCTGACAACTCTGGTAGAATTCCCACAGATATCTTGGACCGAGGTGAACTATTGCTTTTGGATGATCATCGCATCGTTCATGAGAGCCTTCTGCGCTGTCACAAAGGCTACATCGATATGCAAAAAGCTGCTCAAGATGAGCAAGATAACTTGCGGGAGCAACACAAGGAGAAGTTGATTTCTATACACAGGCAGCACCAAGAGGTTTTGAAGAAAGAACAAGACAAACAGGAGGAGATTAGAATGGAGGTTACTTCGCTCAAGGTCCAGATCGAACGAATGAGAGAAGCGCAAGCCGAAAAGGATCGATTGCTGGCAGACTCACAGCGAGAAACGCGGGCTTGGAAAGATGAGGTATTGAGTCTCCAGTCCACAATCGAGCAGCTTCGACACCATCTCAAGGAAGAAAAGCAAAAGGTTGCTTCGTTAACCGAAGAACTGGAAGAAAGAGATGAAGATATTTCACATCGAGATGAATTTATTGATTGCCTCTCGAACGATTTGAGAGCGGTATGTTTAATGCACGATGAAGAGTTGATGGAGTCGGTGCGTAACGCAGAGAAGAACATGAGGGCCATGGTCAGTAGCCAAATCGCGCTTCAGAAGCAGCTTGCTGGACAGACAAGTGGAATCAAAGCACTTCTAAAAAGCCGAGGAATAGACCTTCCTTCGATCAGCGCTTCTTCCAGTTTTTCGCCGAATGAAAAAGCCACCCAGAATGAAGAAAAAGTCGATCCGAGTGAAGTGGCAAATGCTCTAGCGGCTGCAGCAATGGCTGCACTCAAGCCATACTAAATATAAGACCGAGAACTTTTTTGTCAAGCAATCACTTTGAGAAGCCGGGATTTATTTCTTCATTCCTAAATCATTGCTATTCTACATCTACACCTTAAAATATTAAGTTTACCTTTGCTCTAGATTACATTATTCATTCATCGTTAGACATTACTCGAAAACCCGTTCACGATCATTTTATTCTTCCAAACGAAATAGATACGAGAAGTTGTAGCAGGTGTTGCTTTCGCCCATTCACTGTTAGACACATAACAAATGGGGCTGGTCTACTTCCTCGGTCGACTACTCGACCTGCGACCGAACATGTTTCGGCCAGCAGCTGACTTTGGTTCCGAATCCCGTGAGCGATCCGCTGTACTTTCTGCTGGAACACTATCGAGCGTGGACAATCGGTCAGCGATCCGATCAATCAAAGTGTAAGGGTCCTTGGCCTTTTTGACGCTTGCTTTGATTTCCACACCAAGATCCATGGTAGCACCTAGCATCTTTTCAAGCTGAATGACTCGCTTGTTCAAGGCATCAAGCTTTGCCTCAAATACGGCATTCTCACCAGAATCCAGCTTAATTTTGTCTTGCTCAACTTTGAACTTTTCAAGCACATGGATAATGGGATCCATCTTGGGGTTTTCTAGAGCTCTTGCCTCGGCCAGTGGCGTGTATCCGAATCCATTCTTGACATTGATACTTTCAGGATAGGTTGACAACAAAACATTAACGACAGTTGGGCTTGTTCCATTTTGGCAGGCATAGTGGATAGGAAGTTTGTCTTGATCGTCCTTGATCTGAGCAGCTCTAGGATAGACTCGCAATAGAGTTCGGATGATTCGTTCTGACGATGACTTTCTGCACGCATGGTGCAAGGGGAGGCGTCCCTGATCATCCTTGGATTGCGCTCCCTTGGGTGAGGCCTTCAAAAGAGCGTCAATGACACCTTCTGGGGCTCCCTTGGAGCAGGCGTGGTGAATGGGTAGGCGTCCTTCATCATCTTTGCTCATGGCTCCTTTGGGGAAACTGGCAAGAAGGACATCCACGACATCTTGTGATGCACCTTTCAGACATGCGTAGTGTAGAGGTAAACGACCTTCATCATCCTTTGATTGAGCTCCCTTGCCATACGAGGAAAGGAGATGGTTAACAACCTGATCGTCAGCTCCATAGAAGCATGCACAATGGATAGGGAGCCATCCATCCTGATCCTTGCATTGAGCACCATCGGGGAAAGCGGTCAAAAGGGTCTCAATGACGGTAACTGGAGGTTGAAGGACGCAGGCCTTGTGAAGAGGAAGGAAACGTAGGTTTCCATTGAAGCCCTTGGTAACGATCCAAGTACCAGCTTCTTCGGGGTGACTTTGAGCTCGAGCGACGGCCGCTTTCCAGTCCTTCTTGAGGAGTAGGCGAAAGAGGAGTGTGCGATTCTCATAATCGACTTCATTCATAGTATTTTTGACTATGGGTGGTTCAGCGGGCACTCCGATGGTAATGACACGAGGCGTTGTGGCGCCCTTTTCCTCTTGAAACTTTCGGATTGCTGCGCTGACAGCCTCGGCATTTTGTGACGAGCTTGTTTCTACCAAGTCCAGAGGAGTTCTGCCCTTGCGATCCTTCACTGAATAAGATTCTGGGAAGGCGTTCAAGAGAGTCAAAACGACACCTTTCGAAGCGCCATTGCGGCAAGCAAGATGAATGGGCAACATTCCTTGATCGTCTTTCATTTGAGCTCCGTCGCGATAAATTTCGATAAGGGCTTCAATAAGTGCCAATGGAGAGCGAAAAATGCATGTAGCATGAATCGGAAGAAGTCTCCATCGAGTCTTTTCCGAGCTATGTTCCTTGCGGGACACCCAAGTCTTGGCTTCAAATGGGTGTGATTCCAATCGTTGCATGGCAGCATCCCATTGTTTCGCTTCAATTCTGCGGTAAAGTTCGGTAGGTCCCTCATCATAATCTACCTCGGGTTCATCATGGTACCGACTAGTGGTAGCGTTGGACCCAGAAGCCCGAATGACACTGTAGGCATCTCCAATTCCGGAATGCTGACGCACCAATGTGGGAGGCTCCAACGTTTCTCTGGGAGAGGAGCAAAAGAGAGTCGATGCCATTGTTCAAGTCTTTTTCTTCAGTCTACCAATGCCGTGCGTATAAGACGATAGAGGTATATAGACGATTCGTGATGTGATGAACAACAAGGCGAAAAGAAATAGCTTGATTTTAGCGAGACGACATACTTTGTGTCGTTCCCTTGGCGATCGCCTCTCGGCTTCGTGAGCGAAATGCACAAGCAGAGTAATCGCCGAACGCAAATTGATCTACAATCTACGTACCTGATATAATATAGCACGGAATGGGCTTATAATGCATGTCTCTGGAACATACGAGCGACATCAAAGCCTTACTCGGGTTTACTTGCGCGCACGCGGAGTCCCATTTGTGACTCTTTGGTCAACTGCTTTTATATATAAACAGAGGGCACACTTCCGGCTAGGACCAGCAGCTATGATGGTAGAATTTACTAAAAATAGAGTCACGTCACCAACAAACCGCAATGGGTTAAATTATAATGTCCGAATGATTTGTGCTAGGGAGCAACATGATATGATCAATACCACGAAACGAGGAGAGGGAGAGGATAGCCCCCTGTGAGATTTGATAAATCACTTGTAAAAGTACTGGAACCGAGAAAATTGACTTTTTAGACGGAAAGCTGCCGCTTGACAGTCTTCTTCATATGTTGCTGTTAAAAAGGATCTAGTACCTACCCGACAGCACAAGCCATGCTGCAGGATAGTATGTTCATTCCCATTGGATTTGTACTGCCGCGATTTTACCGGTGTTGTGATTCAATAGCTTTGGAACTTGTACAAGTACCGGTGAAACTTGAATGCAAGCTCCGCATGACACTTCTGATTGGCTCCACAAGTAGACCTGCGTATGTGGTTCTACGTTCAACTTCCATTGGCATCGCCAGCGTGCAAGTCCCTTCCAGCCTCCAATGAGATCCCTCCAATCAGCATTCTGATTCACTCTTGGGGTGCCTATGACAGGCCCATTAAGTGCCACGGATTTTACTTATTGGGCACGGCATTTGTTCGGCCTTGCTGGTGCTGAGGTGCGACACAAACCTGCTGTTTGATGTCAAAAACATAATGATGTAAGGAACCTGCCGTACCTTCGGAGAGAATTCCACTCGTTTTCGCGGCATCAGGTTGACTCCACATCCGTCATCTCATCTCATCTCAGTAAACTGTTTTGTGTGAAAATCATGTAAAAAAGACATTTAGTCCAAGAAAGTCCGATATGGGATAGATGGTCTTTGCGAAGTTGATCGGTGAAAGTCAGTGTGTCCCCAACAATTGTACGGAACCTACCGGTACAAAAAGTGAATGCGCTTCGGCTTGTCTGGTCAGCAGACAGCAGACAGCAGACAGCAGACAGCAGCCATCACAAAAGGCCAGCCCATTGCAGGTTTTGCCTGATCGCAACAAAACACCAAGGTGTTGTCCCATGACACCGAACGAGAACAATTTATGCAACAACAATATGAGGACAATGAGTAGTATACGGATAGTGGATGACGAAGTTGAGGAGCAACGAATTCCCCGTAGTACAGGGATCATCCGCCCTGTGCCTCAAAACATTCGTACACTAGTAAAACCTGTAGCCATCAAGGTTGTGCGGCCGATCCCGCAACGAGTAACAGAGCAGTTTTATAAGGAGGCGTGTGAGGAGGGATTGAACTTAAAGGAGACTAGCGTTGCAGCTGCCATAGCGAACGATTGGCATCGAAAATGGACACAACAAGACGAACAAAACCACACCACACCAAATGCTGACTTTTACGCTACTTCGGAACTTAACACGAACGAGTACGACTTTGATGCTGACCGCCTAGGAGCGAGAAACCCTTCTATCTTCTCGGACGATGCTTCAGAGACTGAGTCATTTGATGGAGGCGTCAAACGTTCACTACACTTTGCGCCTTCACCACAGCCTGCAAGCCCATCGTTCCTCTTCAACCCTGAAGATAGACTATCGGCGTCTTCATGGTCTGAATCCCATTCAAGTTCACTCAGCTCACATTTGGCACCACAAGTCAAGAGACGGTTTGTCGGCGCTCCAGTATTTGAAGATCATGAAGACGATATTGGAGAGCCGGTTCTGCGTGCACCAGTGCCGATCCGACCCTCAGCTGTTCGTCCCATGGTTGTGCGCCCAGTTCATCCCAGCTTTCAACCGTCAAATGATTATTCTTTAGGTGGGGTTCCCCAAGACATTATGACAGTGCGACGTCAGGCAAATGTTTCGCCCATGAGCTACTCGGATTCCTCAATGAATTTTCAAGAACCCGAGATGACGTTGTTGAACGAACCCACTGTTCATGTTGTTGAGGATTTCGATGAGCATTCGTGCACTGAGGTCGAGGTCAAGTCCAACTCCTCAAAAAGCGAAGCTGTTATGAACGCAAGAGATTCCGTGCTATATTCCCTCGCAATCACCCAAGGAGACGTGGACTCGTCCAAGTTCGTTGAGTCGCTTGACCCTCTTCTCAAGTACTTCAGCCAGAAAGAGCTTGACACGCGACCAAATGTGGTTCGCCAGGCCGAATCTGTCGATGGCATGTGGCTCACACTTTCCAAGCCCACCTACTTCGGATGCTTAGGCGAGAATGACAATGGAGATCCGATGTACACCCTTGGCCGTATGGCCTTCGACATGTTCTCTCCTACCAACCTTGTCTGCTCACTGCAGGGTAACTTTAACCCCGTAGAAGTTGTAAGCGACGAAGAACGCAAGAAAATGCTTGAGCAAGTGCCCAAGGCTCTGCGTGAGGAAGTTGAAAGTGGTGAAACAGTTCTTCGAACGTACCATGTTGTTACCGCTTTCACTATTGAGCCACCGCAAGCTTCATATCCTAATGCTCCAAACAAGGACGTCCATCGCCCAATCAAAGGCATTATGACAACTTTTGGTTACAGTCTACCCGATCCTAAGGTGCCCAACAGACACTCCATCTGGTTCACAGGAGGCCGTATTGAGCCGAACAATGATCCTGTGGACATTCGTGATTGGAAGCGCTTGTTCACTCTTCACCCACCAAAGCATACTTGGGGTGAGAAGGCCAAGCTCTTGGCTGTCAAGCTCTTGATGGGAGCAACAGTTCCTGAAAGCATGTCTGAAGATGGAAGCATGGAATTCGCCTTTACTCGTCCGTTGGGAGGACATGGCATGGCCTATGTCGATGTGGTTTATTTGGATGAAACACTAAGGATTGTACGAGGTCACCGTGGAACTATAATGGTCTTCTCGAGAATCCATCAAGAGAAAATACACTGAGCCTCCTCAGCCCCAACCCCCCTACGCTACAAAACCCAGCGTTTGGTTCTCACTGAACATATCTGAACCAACTTCTGTACACAATTATACGCGCAATCCTTTGCGTTAACCCCTTGGCCGTCTTGGATGATTGCACTCTTGTACATATTTGCATCACCGATGGCTAGTCCCTGGTTCCACTACTTGTACATACTACTTGAACCAGCTTTGCAACTACACAAAGCATTTCTGTTAAACGTCTAAAACAAAGTTTAACATTTTTAACATCTCCAGTCATATAGTACCTAGAGTAATGCACTACTGGAACTAACATGATGGAAGGTCCTCCGAAAAAGTCAATGCTTGCCATCACCAACGCATTACCGGTAGATGCACTACATGCTGAATAGCTTCGTGAAACTCAAAAACAACATGCCCAGCTGTCTTGCGCTAGCTAGCTCCGACTAACAGTTAGTAAAACGTTGGGACTAGCAATTGTAAATAGTACCTGGTACCACCGTAGTAATTCACGACCACCGTAATACCAGGTAACTTTGCAGATTTCTACTCCCGGCGATTTAATGTAAAGACCAATGCTTCGGAAATGCTTCCAGTGACGCACTTGGCATTCATCACAGGTGAAGAATGACGAGTTTCTGACGCATTGAATAGCCCACAGCCCTGAATTTTCGATTCAAGCCACGGAATAGGGACATTACTCCGGAACGCTGAAAGGTTCCCATGTGTCAACCTGACGCATCTCGGCATATTATAGTGACACATCAAGATGAACATTGGGGATTGACACGTATTTTATACAAACGTTAGTATTTTATAACGCCTACCTCTCCTCTTTACATACTACCTACCTAGAATAGATTACATATGTACATCAGTAGGCTTTGACTCGTCCTGATGACTACCATGTACAGATGGCATCAAATCATGAAGTGTGTCATATCTTTGAAAGTTGATTCTTGCTTCAGCTCTTCATCACATGTTTACATTTTACTGGATGCCGATAGCCACAATATGGCTGTATTTGGTTTGTGCTGTTAGCATGGTTGTTGGGTTTTCACCAATTCGTCTCCACGTGCCTGCGATGACGGCGTCCTGTGAGGGCCATCGAGTGAAGCCATCCTCCTTGTTCATGTCCCTGGATGACACCGCTACGACTCCTATTGTTGCTCTAAATGTCATTTTACGAATCAAACCAGAAGCTCGAGAGAAGTTCCTCGAGGTGATTCTCAACAATCAAAAAGGAACTCTCAATAAGGAACTAGAACCACTGGCGTTGGAATACATCTTTGGCGAGGACGCGAACCTTCCCAACACGTTTCATTTTCACGAAAAGTACCTAGGAGAAGCGGGCATTGCTGCACACAATGCTGCCCCACACTTTGCTATTTGGGAAGAGTTTGTACAAACAGACCCTTTCACTTCACCTCCCGAAGTCTACAAATTCTACTTGTTCAATGATGAGTAAGGTGACCGTGGTAAGCTTTATTCTTAAGAGAAACGTTATAATATAGCCGTCAGTTAATCGCAAACGAGGCTTCTGAGCTCAATAGTTGCGACTTTATCATCCAAGAAATAGTACCAATATCCATGCGGACATCGCAAAGTCATCTTTTGATCAGATTGTTCAGGCAAACATGGTCCGTCAGCATTTCATCAGTGTCGTGTTGCCGAGAGTACGTGCTCGTTGTACAGATAGTACTCTTCGTTTACCCGGTTGAATGACTTTCTGCCATGCGTCGATTCTGCCGATCGAGAATTCAATCCATCCAGCATGGTTCTGAGGTCCTTCAGTCACTCTGCCGTCGCTGATTTCAAGTGTAGGCAATGATACCCATTGGATTCTACAGTGGTGGAAAGTAACGTTTTTCTACGGCTGCCTCCTTGTTTTGGCGTGCCTCGGCCAAACACGTCTCGCGCCGGTGATGGGGAAGTTCAGGATGCCATAGCCGCAGCAGCAACACCACTCGTTCTTGATCGGTATCATTCCGTACTTCATGTTCAAACGAGTCGTCAAACAGCAAAATCTTGCCGACCTCCCAGTTATGCCATTGCGTTCCGACTCGGATTCGACAGGAGTGCTCCATGTTTGACGTTGACGTTGACGTTGGAACAACGAGACCCAAATGGGCCGTCCAACGAAGATTGGTGGGTCCGCAATGTGCCCGAATGTGGGTGTGGGGTGCCAATCGACTAAAAATGACTTCTCCGCCCCCTTGCTCAGCCAGTGATACGGCATCGGGAAGAATTTGTTGAATGAGCGATCGTGACCGCATGGCCCCGTTACACTCGGATTGTCCTGTTCCAAACAATATATATTCACTCCATTCTTGACCGACCACCACTCGATGATCATCATGACCAGATCCACGATCGCCACATCCCACCTTGGACCAACCCAAGGAAGTGTCACGTAACGTTTGATAGTCCTGCAGAAACTCTGAGAAATGCTCTTCGAGGTGACGACACCAGTGGGGATGGTTCTGCCGAGCAATGGAGGGGGGGCTCGGTACTAGCAATGGAAAAGGTGCCATGTATCCTGGACGTTGCCATGGATCCGTCCATCCACAGGGACCGCACTGTCCAGTACTCGAAGAACGACTAGCAAGGGCCAAGCAAGCCACATTCTTGGCATACGGTCGATGCTCATTGACTTCTTCCATACTCAACATTAACTCCATCCAGAGATCGTTCCAGTCTTGTTGTTGTTGCTGCTGCTGCTTATCGGCCCAGCAAGATTTGGTTTGAAAGAGAATCGAAATACCCTGCAATAATCGTTGCCGAGCTGTATCAATGGCTTGCCCGTCCATTTCACAATAGGCACAGAAAAGTAATCGTTGTGCCAACCGAAGTGCAAATGGAACTGTTTCAACATTCCATCGATGATTCGACTTGTGAGTAGTTTCTTCAGTGGTATTCTTTTCATGTGGGGTAGGATTTTTTTGCATATACTCGTTCCATATCGTTTGGTAAACAGCCAAGGACTGTTGAAAATACTCCACGGCCAACAGGTAATCCTTGGTTTCACACCAAATTTGATACCCTTGTTTCCAACAGCGTTCATGTTGATGTTGGTCCGACAAGGAAAGTCGTTCCCACCACCATGGTTCTCCACCTCGTTGTTGTTGTTGTTGCTCCACAATTATTATCTCTCGATGCAATGGCTTGGCAATGGCACTCATGGCCGGACAAACTCGCTTGTGTTGTTGTTTCCAATCCCGGCGCTGACACTCGGCATCATGATACCAGGCCCATTGACAATTGTGACACTTGCGTAGTTTTTGGTTGCATACAGGAGGCTTTCCACAAGCATAGCAAATCATATCTTGATTCATTTGTCAATGGTCACAAACATGATGATATGAGATAGAACGAAGTTGTCGGGATTCGAATTCTACCGATGCGTCTGTCCAGCCTCCGGCCTGCGACCATCTTTTGCCACCAAGCAAGTCGTCACATCAAGGTTTGTGGGTAGATCTAAATGTTTGTTGCTTCTCGTCGAGTTGGAACCATCCTGCAGCATTGTTCACCAAACAATATATCCCAATCCCATCTTGTTTCTGGGAATTTGGTAACGCGTGTAATTCAACAAAGAGCCTACAGCAAGCACAACACTATGAGTGATGGCACTAGTACCAAAGACAGCCAACCCATGGCACACTATTCCATAAATGAATTTTGCGCCATTTTATCATCCAAACAACCTACACCGGGGGGTGGTGCCTCTGCTGCAATTAGTGCTGCCATTGGAGCATCCACGGCTAGTATGGCAGCAGCCTATACCCAACGAAAAAAGGACCAAGAAACTGGTGCGGCCGCTCATGCCACTCAGTTGGTGACAACCATGGACCTTACGACACTATTGGATCTAGCGGATGCCGATGTTCAAGCCTACCAAGCCCTGCAAAGTACCTGGAGCAAGGATTGTCCCTTGACACCCGAACAAGTCTCGGAGGTTCAAGCACAAGCGCTTTCCGTTCCCATTCATTTATTGGAAGGCTGTCATACACGAATCATGGCCATTCAAACATTTTTACCACATTGCAATCCAAACATTACCTCAGATGCCAAAGTGGGGATTCATCAATTGGCAGGGGCTGCACGTGCTGCCTATCAAACTGTATTGGTGAATAGTCCACCCACCGATGTCAAACAACGACTAGTCCAGCTCTTGTTGGAAATTCAAAAAGTCGAGTCCGACTTACTCCAACTAGAATAAAAATATAACATGGAAATCACGAGTCGTAAAATACATGACGTGCCTTTCTTGAGATCAAAGTTTCTTGACGCATTGCCCGGTCACTACGAAACTACATAAATATAGTGTTGGTACCCATGACGCTTTGCCACTTGCTTACAGTTAGTTGGTTGTTCTTGCATGAGTACGGTTCTGTTGTTTATATTTTCCTTTTTTAGAAATTGGTCAAGATCCGTCCCTCAAACACACCCGCTTTGGACAAGATAGTCTTGACGGATTCGGCCATACCCTTCATTCCACAAAGCAGGGCACCAGAATTGCGAGGAATGGGGACTCCATCCTCTTCCAAACAGTTTTGTACATATCCCGTCCTTCCATTCCATTCGGGAGAGGGTTGACTCAATACTGGAACAACTTGAAAACCCATACTTTCCCATTCCGAAAACTTGTCCACAAAACACAAATCTTCTGTTGTTTGAACACCATAGTACAATCGAGCTGTACGGCCACCACTGCCAGAGCTGGCAACATTCAATTGACCTGAACCAAACGAATGAGAGGGAACAAAAAGAAGTACGGTAAGCTACCAGTGAGTGCACCAACCCAAGCTTGCAAGTATTTTTGTCGTCAAAATAGTAATTGTCGTAAATGTACAAGCCTGTGCACATGCCAGTACTTACCACTTTCCATGGCGGCCTTGATGGGGGCAATACCACTGCCCACACCAAACAAGAGAATATTTTGTGTTGGGAAATCATACTTGAATCCTTCCAAATTATCTTGAATGGGAAATCCTCCACCGAGGACTTGAGAAATTTCCACTGAAGTACCGGGGGCGGCATCAGTAATCCATCCATTGTCGGGTGTTTTCTTGATGAGAAATTCAAATTCGGCATTTTCGGCATTGGGAGGACTGGAAATGGCTAAAAAGAGTGGTTTGGTCTCGGCATTCAATCGAAATTGAACATATTGACCCGGAATTTTGTATTCGGCGGCGGTTTCGGGAGGAACGGATACCGTAATGGCGACACTTTTGGCCGATTGATTGGCCGCCTGATTGGTTTTGACTTGGGCGGTGGACCAGACTGGTTCAGGTCCCCATCCCATGAACAAAACACCACATGGTTGTCGCTTTGTTTGGGTAAAAGGACGACTCACAGTCAGTGGGGAGGTTTCTCGAACAGAATGGGTAGTAGTTGGTCCGACAAAGGTAGTCGGCACATGACGGGGGGCGACAAAGGCGTCGCTGCTAGCAATCAACGTAAGGAGGCAATACGTCAAAGATCTCATCGTGTGGTCAAAGTTGTTGTGGAATCCGTTAACGAATGGAAGGAGTTATTAAGATTCCGAAATGCAATCAATAACTTCTTTACTTGCGTGAAAGTGGTGTTGATTTTGGGAAAGATCGATTTTGACATCTCTTCAAAAATTGGTTTGTCGGATCGCATTCGAGTTTTGTACGTCAGCGGTCCACCAGAGAAGCGTGGATAGTAGGCCAGACGCCATGCTATAGGTAGGAAAATAACCTCTCTTGGTTGATTTCGTAGAAAAATAATGTCTATTATGATTTTAGGATTGACGAGAGGGGCCTTTCGACACTCTCGTTCGAAATCAAAATATACGCAAGATGGAAGAGTATAACGTAATATCTTTCGTTGTAGTTGTGAAGTTGTGTAGCGGGTGCAAAACACCGCGGGATAGATTCTAAGTAGACGATGCACCTCCATCGATAAAGACGTTGGCCTGCAAGTCTCCCATGATATTTGCCTCCAACGGTGTTACCAATCCTTCGGCTTCTACCACCGCCTCGGCTTCTTGGTGGGAGCTGACGGCGACCTTTTGCTTCAAATTGGGACAATCAATAATTTTGGTAGTATCGACCGTATAGGAATCGACAACAATATTGGGATCACTGGCCAACCGCGCCACAAAGGAATGTCCAACGAAACTACCCTCGAATTTGGTGGAGGATTCCCAATCCTGCATAAAGTCTTGAGGAGCAGTCTTGGTTCCCAAGTGAAATCGAAACTTTTCACCACAATTAAATCCAGTTTCTGGCAATTTCTTGTTGCCACTGGCCCAGTAGACATGCAGTGGACATCCTGCTTGATTTCGAAAGGTGACATCAACGACATTGCACTTGCGTTGTTTGGGTGTAGGCCTCCTGGCAAAATCTTGGACAATCTCCGCCGTTACTGGATCAATAGGAGGAATATCAGGCTTGGAAAGATCACAAGCCAAGCCGTAGGGATTTCCTATTGGAATGACTCCCACACGGTGTTGGAGAATAATTTGACCGGGGTTGCCCTCGTCATCAATTTCTCGCACGTGATAAACAAAGGACTCAAAGGTAGGGACATTCAACCATTCTCCTGGGCGGACCCTCGCTTGCGGGTCATCGATAGCCTTGATGTCTGGGTTGTAGGGGCTCCATTCCACGCCATTCACCACCCACCCCACTACAGCAGTCTTGCTTCCCGAGTTCTCAACGATCCACGTGGTATCAAAGCCCTTGACCGCAATGGGACTTTCCAGACTTTCCACCTCAAGAGGACACACCACCGTTTGTTGATTGGGAACCAGAGTCGCACCCACTCCCGAGTTCTTGAGACGCTCATAAATTTCTTTACGCTCCACATGACCTAGATTCAATCGCACCGGTCTCGTGTCGCAAACTTCGGGCTGATGGAAATGTGTGAGGGGAGGCACCGGACAATCTGGAACAACTCCACCCGGCTTGCCGTTGGCATCCATCAGCGGATTACCATTCTCTCCCGCAGCCAATGCACCAACGGCAGCAGCTTTCGCAAGGTTCGACATGGTCTCGAAAGTTAAACTTCTCTTGTTTACTTCTTCTCACGAATGAAAGAGTGGGATTGATGCCACGACTTCTACGGGTGGTAGCAACAATATGAAATTCTTTGCGGGGGCCAAGTTGTTCTCGTTTCGCGCAATTCGTCTACTTTGGAGTAAATGCTTGGACCACGGCATGAGATACCGGGGATGATTCCCACTTCATCATGGAGTGTGTTGAGTCACACCCGCTAACTGATGCCTTGAGAGCTGGCAATGTAAAAACGCCCAAAACGACGAAAGTCATAACAAAAAATGATAAAATGACTACGACTGCATGGAACCATGGAAGCGGCGTACAAACGGTCAACAGTCAGGATCCTGGATCTTTTCGACGAAGTTCGTCGATCTCTACCTCGTCAAATAGGCTTGATTTGACCTTTTGGGTTGTCGCAGCAACAGAGAGACAAAATTCCTCCCCTTCCACATCTATAACTTTGTCACCATTTGGATCCCGTTGCCGTCGCTTCTCTTGATCATGCAGGTACGGACCATGGCTCGTTTGTTCATTATTTATTGACTTGTGATATACAATACAAGGAAGAATGAAAGCATCATGATGTACCTCGACCCCATTGCGATGCTACCTGTGACCCATCAGCGCATGTCCTGTCATGAACCCCTCTGCCCCCCAAAGGCGAGCAGCGTGCTGTTCTCTTTGCAGCCAAAGCTATACGTACTCTCTTCCTTTCGGTCCATTGAACGCTAAACTCGAATATCTGTTCCACTGTAAAAGTCGTCATGTACTAATCGTTGGATTGTTTGGTCATATTGTGAAATACCGGTAGATCTTTGTCAAAACTCTTACAGGAAAGACCATCACTTTGGATGTCGAACCCTCGGATACCATTGACAACGTCAAGGCTAAGATTCAAGACAAGGAAGGTATCCCCCCGGATCAACAACGTCTCATCTTTGCTGGAAAGCAACTTGAAGATGGTCGTACCTTGAGTGATTACAACATTCAAAAGGAATCGACCTTGCACTTGGTCCTTCGATTGCGTGGTGGACACTGTCAAGTTCCCTGTGGAATCTTTGATGATCCGGCCATGGTTGGCGAATTGAAACAACACGCCGAGACGATTCGCAAGGCCATGGTCCAATCCAAGGATTTGCATGCGGCAGGAGATTTGCAGGGAATCAATCAGATTGTCCGTTGGATCAATACCAAGGAAGATCATTGCTCCAAGATTATTAGTACCGTGGCTGATTATTGTCTATGTCAACGAGTCAAGAAGGAGATCTTTGCCTCGGACGGGGACTACATCGATGCTCTCAAGGCCCATCATGCCGTCATGCAAGCCGCCATGAAAGCCAAACAAACCATGGATCCGGCAGCATGCGACGCCTTGGATCATGCCTTGTCTGACATGTCCAAAATGTACATCAAGGAGTAACTAGTGGTAGAAACACTACACTTCCATAGGTCGAGATTATGATATTTTTGTGGCGTTTTTGTGTGAGTTCCTCGTCCACTTTGGAGAGCATGAAAATATAGACCAGCATTGCTCCAATTGCACAAGAATCATGATATTCTTTTCATCGATTAGAGTCTTGACTTGCCAACAGTGGATGATGATATGCCGATTCTCAGCGATACTTTTTCCCCACTTCAAGTTCATCCTACGATAGCCGGAAAACATCACCAAGAAGGTACCCCCCTGGATCATCCAATTTGGTGCTCCACTTTGTCAGTTCCAAACCAAGGGATCAGAGCTTGAAGGATCTCGAAGATCTGTCAAAGGGACAATATTGTCTAATTTACAGTAGTTAGTAAGAAATTGTTTGATATGAAGCCATTGAGTTTAATGGCGATCCTCTGTCGTACAAGCATCTATACATTTCGATGTCTGACCCATCCGACTTCCAGGCCGGGAGCGGAGTTTTCACACATCATCAAGGGCTGGTGATGGTAGTGAAGCACATATGTGGGTTCCAGAACTTCAATATATTCCCATTAAGTTCACTCTATTCTTTATAAGATCACGAGAGCTTCCTTTGTCGTCATCATGTTCGCTGCAATCTAATTTAGGCCTCCAGGGTTCCCGTTTCGGTTGAACTGAAGCCTTATATGTCGAATGAGGCGCCACCAACGAATGACCATGCCCTCCATCGCACTGGGAGCGAAACGGTTGGCTGGGGAATTTTCTAGTTTCTTTGAACTCTTCTTCAAGTTGGTCCCTCTATACGACTTCAACTGCAACACCACGTCATAGGCCACGCTGTTGCCAACACGCCCTTCCTCATTCGTCATCCCAATGGAAACTGGAAGCGCTATTGTTGCTACGATTTTTAATCTTGCCTGGTCCACTCATAAACTATCTCAACCACACTTGTCAACTACAACATGATGACACTACAAACCATTCCCTCGATAAAGCACCAAGAGGATGCTCAAATACTAAAAGAATCCCCTGTAGATTTTGATGGATCTGATGATGGCAATCCAGTTTTACGGCGGGTTATGGGCGACCTACGGACAGCCCAACATGAATTCGGAGAATACCACAACTCGGTAGCCGAGGCATGGAATGCCTTGGGCTTGGTCCGTGTCCACATGCAACGAGACGCAAAGGGTGCCAAGCAGTGCCACGAAGAAGCTTTGAGAATATACGCATCGAATAAGCAGCAGGTGGAGACAGCCATCACACTCAATGATTTGGGGTATTGCCACGAGCAACTGGGTGAGCACACTCAAGCACTAAAACGTTACGAGGAGGCACTCAAGATTCTTTCAAGTCTAAAGCTCGACGAAAGTCATCCTCGCATGATCTCAACACGGCGAGCTGTCTACCGCGTGCGACGAGAGTAGAATGATTGCAAAACAACGATGCTATCCACGAATTCCCGCCACCGCAAAGGCTGCTGGACCGCACCACCATAACATTTTGTTAAAAGCCATCATAGACAATCAACTTTGATTCTAGAACTTTCCACTATTTGTTAGTTGATGGCAAATCTCAATTCATGGTCTAGGACATCGGACAAAGCAACTTGTAAATGTTCAACGGCTGGCCGTGACCTTAACTGAGATTGAGGCAAATGTACGACGACCAGATAGGTCCAAACTACCGGTAGAGACCAAAGACGAAAGTACATTCATAGTCGTATAGACGTTACGATTGTAACTGAGGGGATGATCCTAGTGAAAGCAATTATTATGCGACATTTTTAGACCTTGAGTCCAGCAAAAGTACCCTCCTCTCGGGCTTCGTCCCAGTTGGCAGTCCAGTCGTTGGGGCAAATGCTGACAGCATACTGGCGGTAAACTTGGCATTTTTCTTCATCCTTTCCAGTTTCCTTCAAGCAGAGCAACCACTCATTGTAACGATTCCAGCAGTGTAGCGCCTGGTTACTGGAAGGGAATCGGTTGTCACGAGGGGTGGTGCGAATGTTCTTGACCTGGTGCAAAAGATCCTCCTCCTTTTCAGAGAGCTCCGGGATTTGGTCGCTGAAAATCTGTTGTAAAGGAGTTAATGTCCGTGTTTATTAGTTGTTGCAATTCGCGTGTCTTTAGGTTTTCGAATTATTGGTCATTAGATAAACCTACCTTGTTGAGCTTGGGAGCTGGCACCATGCTGTTACTGCCGAATACCAAAACAAAGAGAATCGGGTGAGTCGGCAGAATCTGGAATCACGCGTTGCAATTGAGAAGGCTGGTAACCACCAGTGCTTCCATGCCTCAACCTGAGCATTCAAATGGTCGTAGCACGTCTACTCTTCAACCACGCAATCTCAAACAGATCCAGGGCAACATCAATCATCAGCCACTTACGGAAGTTAGCGGAAATACAAAGATTACGACGATTCCGATGGTGCAAACGACCAAACGATAATGTTGCCGGCGTCTCGGAAACGCTCCCCGAAGGCAAAGTTGGCCGAGAAAGGTACTGGAAAAGTTCTTGACGTCGGATCCTACCAGAAACTGGTACGACCACAGACGCAGTCTTTTTAGCGAGGGGTTCGCATATGGACAAGTCTGGTCGATTAAGTCGAAACGACGTCTAACCGCTTGTTCCCTCCCATCAAGTAAAAGTTCCACGTGTGATACGTCAAGTTTTCGATGCATCATTTCTCATTTCACCTCCAAGAGATACGTCACGTGTGGTATTCTTTTGTCTGCAACTGTAGACGAGCTACATCTCCATTCTAAAGGATGGTGCATTCGTTGAGAAATACGGTTGTCGTTGCCCAGCTCATGATGGGCTTTCTGCTGGTCTCACATGTTGCATCATCACCACCACGATTGGTCCGCACGACCGTCGGATCAATCACTCTGTCGTCATCCTTGGGACGGGAGCCAAAGCGGAATCTCAATTTTTGTGAAAATGCCTTGTTTGTTCGGGGAGGTGAGATTGAGTTATCAACAGATGACGATGGAGGATTTCTTTTAACGAAACTTCGAAATGTTGTTCGGGGGATTTTGAAAATCAGTGACACCAAGGCCCCGGTGCTCTCTTCTATTTTACGAGCCTTTTTAAAGACTGTGGAATCAATCTCTGGCATTAAGATTCTCTCCGTGAAAAAGGAAAAGAAAGAAACAAAGAAAAAGAAGAAAAAGAGTCTGAAAAGTGAGACCAACAATGAGGAATCAATTGATTCGGTGGAAGACGACAAGTCACAAAAACAAACAAGCAAGAAGTCTTTGAAAGAGCCATCGGCTACCACTAAGAAGCATTTGTCGACAAGCATTAAGAATACGAATCCAAATTATCGAATCCAAAGGGAGCTCAAGGAATTCATCAAGTCACCGCCTCCCAATCTTTCAGTGCAGGTCGGTTCCAATATGAGAGTTTGGATCATCACCATGATTGGAGCCAAAAATACGATTTACGAAGGCGAGATATTCAAGCTTCGAGTAAGCTTTCCACCTCAATATCCAACAGTACCACCTTCCGTATACTTTCTCCAAGGATACATACCAATTCACGAGCATGTTTACACCAATGGGGATATTTGCTTGAGCTTGTTGGGTAAAGACTGGCGACCTACGATGACCGCGCAATCTATTGCGGTATCCATTCTTTCTATTCTTTCGTCGGCTCAATCGAAATCGCTACCAATGGATAATGCCCGCCACGCTGGCAACAAACCGGGTGAATATCAAAAGGATTGGGTATATCACGATGATAATTGCTAGGTTACATCCAAGAATTACGCCAGAAACAGACTATAGGATTTTGCTCTGGTAGAATGACGGATCTTCATTGCATCTTGCAGGGCGTAATGTTTCAACTACCCGGTAGACCGGAGAACGATGACAAGCTCTCTAGAACCATACATCAGGTCTATCAAAAACAATGTGTTAAAAGGAGCATTTCCGAAAGACTTAGTTTTCTTTCATGGTTTTTGATAAACCTATCTGGCACAAGTCAAGCTACCTTTCGTTTGGAATCTGCTATTTCAGGAACCCAGCACCGTTCCAATGGACATCGGTGTGCTACAAGTATGTCCCCAGTAACTCTGATGTACCTGGTACCGGAAGTACCAGTATGCCGGAGTCATCAAATGTTCAGCGCTTGTTTAACGCTCGGGCGATGATCTGACTACCCGATGAAAACGTCAGCAATTCACTTCACCAGATTCCGACCACACAACCTTCCATAGTTCTCCCTTGCCATTTGAGAAGTGGTACCTGGTACACTTTTGTCATCCAAAAGGCGTTATATCATCACGATTTCCATTTTTCTAGTCGTTGACACAACAAAAATGAAGTTCGCCATCGCTGCCACCATGTTAGCACTCTTTGCTCATTCTGGTGCTGCAGATGAGGTTATTGGGCTGCATGGCAGTGGTACAACGAATCCAAGCAAGTGCTATTGGCACTTGATGGATCTTTTTCAAACCCAAACCAAGCTTCCCGTGAAAATGACGTACCGTGGTATTGGTTCGTCGACCGGACAGGCGGAATTCATTGGAAACGGTACACTCTCGGATAATGATTTTGCCAGTGGTGACATTCCTCTTACCGCTGACAACTATGCCGCCTTGCCCGCCAATTCGGTGCTCCACCTACCCATCATGTTGGGTGCCATTAGTTTCTTCCATTCAGTCCCCACCGGCGAATCGCAGCTGAACTTGACTCCCTGTGTCTTGGCCAAGATTTTTAAACGCGAGATCACTGATTGGACGAGCTCGGAAATTTCAGAGTTGAACCCAAACCTAAAATTGTCATCAAGTCTCCCAATCACGGTCGCACGTCGGGTGCTCGGTAGCTCTTCCACTGCCAGTATCACGGCATACCTACAAAATGCTTGCCCTGATGTTTGGCCTGAAGAACTCGTTGGTAGCACTATTGATTGGCCGGAAGATACTGAAGAGTGTGAAGGTTCGGCTGCGATGACTGAATGTATTGTTTCCAAAGAGGGAACTATTGGCTACATTGACAGTGGTCATGGACACTCCGAGGGATTGCAAGAAATCGAGCTACGCAATGCGGACAATGTTTACATTAACAGCAGGGAGGCAATCGCTAATGGTGGTGTCGCGGCAGCGGCTGCGAATGCTGGATTTCCCGATTCCTTGGACGCGGATTTTTCTGGCGTCAATCTTTTGAACCAGGTATGATCTTCACTCCCCATGTTCGTATTATTGTGACATTCCAACTGACTTGTTTCATCTTTTTGGTCCTCTTAGCCTGGTGCCAACACCTGGCCAATTGTAGCCATGACTTACATCTACGTTCGTAAGGATTTGACATTCATCCCCAACCCTGCCTCGCAAACTCTTCTAAAGGCTTTCTTGAAGCAATTGTACGCTGACGAATTCATTCCAATCTGTGAAGCTGATTTTGGATTCGTCCGAGTCACAGGAGATCTTCGCAACATGTCTCTAGCAGCTATTGATTCCTTGACTGTTTCGTCGGATGCACCGGAGTGGACCATCGAAACTGACACACTTTCCCGGGTAGGACAAGGCAACTATGTTATCTCCTCCAAAAGGGATTCGTACAGTGAAGTCGAACAGAATGCTGCTGTTGCAGATATCGCCTCCTTGACTGTTCTAATCGCGGAGTTTGAAGCCGCCATTGAGTCGATGCAAGTCACCATTGCGCA
The DNA here is from genome assembly GCA_019593585.1 of Nitzschia palea. Taxonomy (NCBI): domain Eukaryota; phylum Bacillariophyta; class Bacillariophyceae; order Bacillariales; family Bacillariaceae; genus Nitzschia; species Nitzschia palea. The sequence continues at coordinate 19,177 of SWEM01000038.1, read as the reverse complement.
ATTGAGCCAAACGACTAGTTCTCATACCCATTCCGGCGAGACTGGCGATGTTGAGGAAGCCTCTGCATATCTCGATGTCGAAACGAGCGACGATACTCAGCTCAAGACTGCTCTGGCTTTAGGTGCCGTTTCTTTCATTTTGTGGATGGTTACCATCATCGGTGTTCTCGTCAAGTACACCTTGCATGTCTGAGGAGGTTCGTACTGCTATGGATGGTCCCGATGGATGGTCCCGATGCAAGACAATGCATTATTTCAGAGACTATGAAAGGACTCGTATCAATGACAGTGTGAGGACGGTTGCTGCGAAGTTGGTGGAAGAATGGTATGGTCTCATTCAAGTTTATGTGTCGTCCTGCTGCTAGACAGTGTAGCAGCATGTTTTTTGTGTGAACTAGACGAGCAAGCGTGGCTGAAGGACTTGCAGGGAGATTCCTTTCGATTAATTTCACCCTCTCTACCTGTGATGAAAATGCCCGCTACTTCTAGACTGTGTTAAAGATAAGTTGGTATATACCAAACAAAGATTTATTCGTAGGTTGTCCAGGCTGCAAAACGCAAAGTGGTCGTATTTGTCCTGACGTCAGACGCTTCATTATTCCGGTTTCTTTTACGGAACTTTGTCGCAAAGTTGCCAACCATTTTGCTTTGTGCTTCCCCACACAGTCAACATGATGATACTATCTTTCGACTCTTGTGTAGTATCTTTTCCATTCTGACTGTAAAGATGGTGATCCTTAGGAGCCTTACTCGTCATAACTTAATCATCAAGAACCAAAGTCTCAAGATTCTTGGTAGAGGATTTGGGTCGACAAAGCCACCATCCATCAACAAGGACAGTTGGACCGAAGATCCCCGCTTGGCTCCCCTCCGACAATTTGCCGACACATCTGCCACCGGTATCGGACAGGTAATTTTTCTGAATTCCCCCATCTCGGGGGGTATCTTGTTGGCTGGTTTGGCATTGGGAGATCCTTACCTAGCTGGGTTGGCAACGCTTGGCACTTTCTCTGCCACTGCTACGGCACAAGCCGCCAAATTGGACTCGGGTGCGTTAAAGGATGGCCTATGGGGATACAATGGATGTCTAGTAGGATGTGCAGCAGCAGTCTTTGGTCCGTCTAGCATAGTTGCTGCCACCACTTTCACTTTGGTGGGTGCTGCGGCAACACCCATGGTGGCTGCAACCTTGAAGGAATCCATTTCGAGTCCCCAGTGGACTTATGCCTTTAACATTGTGACGTTGACCTCGTTGTTACGGACTCGACCTCTACTGCCAGTGCCTACTGACGGCAGTGCGACTGAGGCATTAAAGACAGCGGGTGCCAGCTTTAGCGATGTGCTCCTCGCTCCACTGACAGGCATATCTCAGATTTTTGTGGTGGAATCAGCGCTCAGTGGCGGAGTAATCGTTCTTGGAATTTCCAACTATAGCCAAGGATTGGCTGCACATGCCGTTGCTGGAAGTGCGATAGGAGCTCTTACCGGCGTTATGCTTGGTGCAACCTCATCTGAGTTAGCCATGGGGCTATGGGGATTCAACTCTGCCCTGACTAGCATGGCGGTCGGGACCTTCTTTGTCCACTCAACACCCACCATGATACTTAGTGCTGGAGGTGCAGCTGCTACGGCTGCACTATTCGGTGCGATGAAGACTGTATTTGGTGCCTATGGAGCACCATGCCTTACACTTCCGTTTTGTTTCACCATGTCGGCGTGTTATTTGTTGCAAAAACAAGTACCGAGTCTTGTCCTGGCCAAGAATCCCCATTCACCCGAAAAGAACCGACCGTAGAGGCAGATAGATGCAAGTTGGCGGCTGCACACTCATATCTGGTCACATAATCAGTCTACGTTCTACCCCTTTCCTACCGGTAGCAGCACGTCTTTGCAACATGTCGAGAGAGTTAAATTTTTGTAATGTTTCTGGACATTTTATCACTGTAATATCTGTGTAAGCCGCTTGTTGTTAAGCACGCATTGACTCTGTCTTTTATTCCCATAAAAAGTTATCAATACACCCAACTGCGATACGATGCAATGCAATCTCTCGCCCGTTCTAACTCTTTTAATCTTCTATTTCACATGTAACTCTATTGGACTTTTGGTTAAAAAATGTTTGCAGTGAATCAACCTAGTGTCGACAATCGTCGTCGAGTCTAGTTCCACACGACCAACAATATTCTGCATTTGTCCAGTGAAACTCGGCACCACAGTTGATGCACGAGGACGAAATCATGACCATGCCGCGTCCATCGAGGTCATCTCGCCTCTTGCCCTTGGACTTTCTGTTGGGACTACGCGTACCCTCTGTGGGGTATTTCTCCCGTGCCAATAATGCTTCCACAAGAGCACCAGCTTGAGCAGGAATAACAGCAACTCCTGCGAGGATGCTCCCACTCACTACTAATTTGCCTTCTGGAGTCACTGGAACAATATCACCAAATCCCACGGTAGTCAACGTTGTGAGCGTGAAGTAGAGGGCATCAAAGTAGGTTGGAATATCTGGATTCACGGTATGTTCAGTACTGTAAATCAAACCTGTGCTTATACTGAGCAAGGTGAAAATTGACAGGACCACTCTGGCAAGTTCCAACTGATATGGCTTTACTGCGGTTCGAGGAATACCCAATGCCATTTCAAAGTCAGCAAAGGATTCCATACTTCGCAGGACTCGTTGCAGTCTCAATATCCGCAACAAGCGCAAGTTGACAAGACCTGACGACGAGAATAACCAGCTAGGGAGGATATCATACGCCTCCGCCGAGGCGGGAGGAATCAGTATGGGCACAAGTGGAAGGATCACCACGACAAGATCGATGATTACCAATGGTTGTAGCAGGTAATCGACAATGCCTTTCCAAGTGAATTGTGAATACCATCTGGCAAGGAACTCGACAGCAAAGATAGATGCAATGACATTTTCAGCACGGATGATGCTAGCCACCGTTTTCAGATCAATGGTGTTTACCGTGGAGAGTGCCACTAGAAACGATGACAAAATCACCAAAACAACGGAAGTGACTTCAATCGCTGGCTCTTTGAGAACTTCTCCAAGGATCTTCTGGTCTATCATAAGCTCCGTGTCCTTTTCAATCGGAAGATTCATGAAGTAGTCACTTTTCTTGTGGGAGTATTTCGATTGTAGTGCAAAGGCAGAAAACGATTCTGTGACATTACTTGGCAGACTCCAAAAATTATCTGGAAATGGTGCAGCCACTTGCGACTGTGTTAAAGATGCTGGCAACCTACTATTCTCAGGGCCAGGTGTTTGTCGAGTCGGTGTTGACGACTGATCGAGCTTCTCGAGGGCCAGTCTGCTTTCCCGTCCTGTCCTCGGAGAAAAACCATTCGTTCGAGACAGCGAAACTAACAGCACAATTATTGAAGCCTTCATTGTCTACTGCAATGGACCAAGGATTATATGATCTTGGCTTCGAAGTTCCTTTGGGTGCTATGTTACAATTATCCGTTGGAGTGATGGAAATGCAGATGCACTGGTACCGGTAGATTTCTTCACTGGGAAAGTTCGACGTAGACATCGTCTCATCATCCCTGCGAAACTCCGGACGAGCACGAACCATGGTACGGACCAGGTACAGTTTATCTGTGTGAGGTACGTCCGTACTTCCAGTTTTCTCGGAGTATCGGCTAGGGACACATCGACGACGTCAGCACATGTCCCCCAGTCCCCCTGTTCCATTTTGACTTCTCCCAAAACCTATTTTCCAATTTTCTAGAAAAGGTAGGAAAATGGCTAACCGGGAGTGCCCTTCCATCCCTGTTGCTGGGAATATTTTCGGAAGCACAGTGGGTTTTCTATGAACAAAGAGCAGGTAGCTGTATCTGCCAACTTTGGTACAACTTCCGTTACTGCGCAATCTGGATTCAGGGAATGAGTTCTTAGAGTTCTCGACCACTATCGATACAATTACATGCAAGACAGCATGCATTGAAGGATTTTTTTGGTTGAAAAAGTAAAGTTCTGTGCTGTCACCAAAGGAACTAGGTAGGTAGAATTGCGATTCTTTTTTAGCATATATATATTCTACAACCGTTGGATCATTACAATCGTTCCATCTCTTGGAGTCAACCTTTTCTAGATCACACAGTCAAGAAACTTGATCGCTCCGACTGCCAGAAATAGTAGCCCGAGATGTTTCAGTTATCCTTCTTTTCCAGTTTGGCGTTTTTAGATGAAAATTCTGGTGCCGCCTTGAGTTTCGACAAGGATATACGTTGCAAGAATGAACCCAACGACAATTTGCACAAGAGGAGCAATGACCAAACACCAAAGGCTCCCAAGGCCACCATCCATATTGATGGTTGTGATTCATACGTGGCATATTTAAAAGCTTCTTTCATATATCTCGCCATGACACAAACCAATGGCAATTGAGCGAATCCAATACGTTTCACAACAGCATGTGAGTGATCTAGATTGACGCCCTCATGCCCAATACCTGTAACATCTCCAGCTAGCAAAAGTCCGTACTCCGGGTAGATATGGCTGGAGATGTAATTGAACTTGGTAATGAATGAATGTTTGATCCAATCTGCCAACCACTCAGCACACCAAACAATACCACACATATGAATGTAGTTCATGATCATCTTGTCATCCATTCCTTGTGAAATGTTGAGCAACAGAACGAGGGCCAAAAACAACGCCAATTTGAATCGCTCACATATATCGCTAGCGGCAATCTTGAATAGGTTGGCCTTGTTGTACTTTTTGAAGACGGTGGATTTTATTTCTGCAAAGTTTCCTCCAATCAATAGCGAGATTAATGCTTGGTCATCCGAATTCATCGCGACGTTCAACGTTGCGACATGAACAAACAATAAAAAGGAATGTACTGCCGTGTAAGACAGGACGACAATAACCGAAACAATAAGCCTGGAACTGCGTGGACGTCGGGTGGTATTCCAGTAGAGTGAATCCAAGCAATCTTGCCCCAAGGAACACATGAGGCGATCAAATACCTCCACCATGGCAATCAATACATATAGTTTCACCATCGCCTGTCCACGGATCCAATGGTAGAATTTGCCAATACTGATTGGCAACAAAACGTACTTGTAAATCAAGTAAATGATGCTGACTTGAATCAGCTGATACGAGTGCCTGAGAAGAAAGAGTTCGATCAGCTAAAGGTGCACAAAGAAAATTATTCGCTTGGAGCAAGCGTCGATTTCCTTACCTTCGATGAAAACGAAAAGGTCCATCCGGAACTTGTTTCTTGACCATGCGGATCGCCACGAACCGTGCCAAAAGCAAACAACTCCAGATGAATCGAATCGGCAAGATTGTTAATATATATAGGAACGAATCAACACAGATCCAAAAGCCAAAACTCAAGAGGGCTTCCACGGCACTAGGAATTTTGACAAATTCTTCCATTTGCTTGTCAGTATCGTAGTGCGATTCTTGAAAACTGTTCAAGTAATCAAGCCACTTGGATTTTACATTATCCGCCTTTTCAACAGTTGCTGTTGTTGTATTGTCTTGATGGAGGTCTTTGGTCGGACTTTGAATTCGTACAGCATGCACTTTTTGGGTAAGAGTTGATGAAATCGAGGGATTTTCCAAAGGAAGCTCAAGGGATGGAACATCACTTGGCTCTTGAGGAGATTTACCCTTTTCTGTCAGAAAGGCAAGTTCCTCTCGTATTTCCTCAGGTAGACCATCGGGCAAATACATACTGTCGCTAAGCTCCGAAATTCTCCCGTGGTCTTGCGGAGAGTCGGGGCAGTGAAGTACTCGAAAACTCAAATTCCGTTTCCGTCGATCCATATTGCGATGGGAGGGTGGTCGGGAGGTTGCTGGTGAATCCAATGCCAAGTAATTGCTGTGATCGGGAGGTGGGGATGGGGGAGGTGTAATGGATGGTGGAGAGATGCTGGGGACTGACCGGCGCTGTTGTTGCAACAACAAGGACAGTGTTGCCAATTTTTCCTCGAGTTCTTGCACTCGTTCTTCCAAGCCATGTTGTGGACTGGCAAGGCTATTCGTGTCCAATGCTGTTGACGCAGAGCCAGCCGAACCAGAGTCTCGCAGATCGTCATCGTTTTTTAAGGAAGGGTCCGGCGTGACATTCAAGGAAAGTCCCACACAAGAACTTTCTTTTTCTCGAGTAGGCACGGGTTTCACAATGGAAGGGGCCACCATGATTGTGAGCGCAATCTACCGGTATACAGTAAATACTATCTCTCACAATCAAATGACAAATGACAGTTGTCACGACTGCACCAAAAGTCGGTAGCCAGGTGTGACAACTCTCGTTGATGTGACGGTTCTGCAAGCAAGGGAATCGAGTGGGACTGATGGCAGCAACAAGAGCGCGTTTGAGAAATTTGTCGCGTGGAAGCGTGTCGGGGAAAAAGAGTCTCGATGGACAACCCCCAACTGACCGTCGTTCGCTGCGCAGACTCGACAAAAATGGCAGTTTTGGACGTCGAATTTGTTGGCCACGGTGCTTTTGCCACGTGAGTGTCTGCTCTACAGAAACAGGTTGACAGCAAACGTGGCTCGCAGTCACGAGTTCTCAACTTCTTGGAAAACTCGCGAAGTTGTGCACAACGAAGCTCCAAATACCAAATATCCTCATTTCTCTTCTTGATAGCACACCGGACACGATTGCGAACTTGGTTGTGTAGTCGTCATTTGTTTCACCTTTACCAGAAAATATACCATGACATTGGCAACGGCACAACCATCCTCCTCCTCCACCTATTCCACCGCACCAGCGACTGTCCTCCAACGTATTGTGGAGAGTACGGCGACATCATCCGAATCTTCTACAGAAGCAGCACCACCACCTCCACCTCAAGAATTACGGTTGTTATTTCTAGGATGTGAGAGTCAACCACCCTATGGTCCCTACGAACATACGGCCACTTTATTTTTGGATTTGATTACTCGGGCACTCGAAACAATGGGAACTTCGACAACCTATCATGTTAGAATCGATGTGTATCATGTTTCAAAGCATCATTTCCCCCCGCGAAGTGTGGTGGCCGAGTATCAGGGTGTCATTTTGCCAGGATCCTTTAATTCCGCCTATGATTCCGAACCTTGGATTCTGGAACTCTCCACGTTGATTCAAGAAGAACTGGTGGCCAAGCAACGTCCAACATTGGGGGTATGTTTCGGTCATCAACTATATGCCCATTCCTTCCCCGAGGGAGGTGCGATCAAATGTCCGGCGGGACCCCAAGCTGGTCGAAAGATATCCCAACTAACCCCCATGGGCCAGGAAATTCTACAGGGCGAAACCTCTGGCACGGATACAACAAGCACTGGACTACAACTATATTACACCCATGGGGACATGGTGGAGAACCTTCCCCCACAAGGTCATTGTCTTGGTGGAACCAAAGAAGTCCCGATCCAAGCGGCGATTTATCTCTCATCCACGGATCAAAAACCAATAGCTATTACTTTCCAAGCCCATCCCGAGTATGCCTCGTCGAGGTCTCTAGGACTACAGGGAACTTTGAACCTCATCATGAAGGCGATGAATGATCGAAAGGATATATCTGATCAAGAACTGGAACGTGCGGCAGAGGAGGCGAGCAAGGAATTCGAGGCAGTAGAGGCTCATAGTATCCAAGCCATGATCACAGCAGGGCGATTGCTAGGTTGGTTTCCGACGGCAGATAAACAAAACTCACAGTAGGCCCCACCAGAAAAATGAACAAAATTAGAGATTTTCCATCATATTCGAACTGGTACTCTTCGAGTGTCATCCAAAGAAGGTGTATCAACAACGTAGCTGTCCAATTTTTCCATCGACCCTGATCTCATCGTAGATTGAATGGAACTGTCCCCCGAAAGTACGTGGAAACTAAAGTTAACATTGCGAGAGTCACTATTCTCCTCATCCGAAAACGAATGCCTCCTCGCACAAAGTTCCATTTCTCCCGCATCTGACAAACATTCCCATTGCGCCGATGCTTGATGCGTCAACGGATGCAAGAATTGCGAACTTGAAGCCGTGCTAAACCAACTTCCTTGATCCCTTGGAATGCTTCCGTTTCTACTACCACTTCGCAATGAATCGTCCTGCGTTCCTTCATTCCTAATACTTCTCATCGAATCATCCTGTGTATCTTGACTTAAGATTCGTTGTGATGTGAGCCTCATTTCATGCTTTGCTTGCCTTCGACGAACATTCCGACGATTGATCCACTTTACGAAGCGATCTGTTCCTGACCCAGTATCGGCGTCCTCCAGCAGATCCTCCCTACCGGTAGTATCGACGCGCAACAACAAAACCGAAGGAAAGAGAAAAGCGATTATGGAAATAAAACGATATTTGATGGTTAGCCAATGTTACGACGCATCACCCATGATGTTCTTCCGATTCAAGGAAAGAATGTTTTGGAACCCTTACCATCTCACTTGTCCTTCACCAACCCGAAAGAACTTGTCGTGAAACTTCTCTGTAGACCCTTCTTGTGTCTCGGGATCATTCCTCAAAAATCCTCTTACTTTGCGCAAGCATTGTTTGGTATAATACCACCATGCTGCCAGAAAGACTGGAATCAAGAGACACGACTGGGATACATGAATCGGTCTGGGAGATTGCTGGTGTTCCCAAGGACCTCGAGTTCGAGAAGAATTCTGAAAGTGGTGATGGTCATGTGCGTTTCCACGAAGAAGAGGAAAATGAGGAGGTTGTCCAAGTTCCGACTGGCTATGCTCGGTGACCCTATCTTGTGACAATGTTGGAGTAGAAACGAATGTTGAATCACCAACTGCTCCTGCTGTCCTCCTCAAGGCCAATGAAGACGGATCTCTCATTTTTTAAAAGCGATTTGACTCAAACAAATTGTATTCACAACAATCATGTGTACTACCGGTACGCTTACTGTTAATATCGCGTTTGCGACCTGGTAATAATAAGGTCAATGAACAGTTGTCTGCCCATTTGTAAACGAGCGGTGAGGCAACAGGGACAACACGTACCTGGTACAAGTACCAACGCGTGGTAACTTGCCGAATTTGTCCACACACTGCGAATTTTGAAATGCCTGACAAAATTTTCCTTGTCGTCACCATTCGTCAGTTATTCGCCTTACTAATATTTTGAGATTATATATGTAAAATCCACTTAACGCTGCAGCAAGTGCTTGTTTCTCCTGTAGTGAAGTGGTTATCACTCTTGACTTTGAATCAAGCATCCGAGGTTCGAATCCTCGCAGGAGAAACTTCTTTTCTTGGAGAAAAATTTTTCTCTCTCCCCACTTGCCGACCTGCTTACTTCTCGCAGGGTAAGCGTCAGATTCTCCTGTAGTGAAGTGGTTATCACTCTTGACTTTGAATCAAGCATCCGAGGTTCGAATCCTCGCAGGAGAATCCTCTTTTTGCGCTTTCTTAAAGTTTTCCTCGTGTCTTTGGCCACATTCTTTTGGCAACCAAGTTAAGGTCTTTTTACGAGGACATGCATTTTAGAGCTAACAAGGTAACACGGTTACTTTGCATCAGAAGTTGCTGATGTGACCATTTTTAATTTAATAACTACGAAATAATGCTTATGAACACCATGAACTTGAAGCAAAGAATAAAATGTTCTTGGGGGGTGAGTGAAAAGAACTTCGCGCAAGGCAATCGATGGAAGAAACATGTGGTGCTCCTGGTACAATACATGTATCAGATATGCACCTGGTGCCTGACATTTCATTTCAACTATAAACCAAGCAGGTTTAACCAAGCTACATGATGGTGCCTACACACGACTGTTGTACTACGGTCCTAGCTGCCTTTCAAAACATAGAGCTTCAGGTTCGCATTATATCCATCCACTAGTTACAGAAAGAAGCTCTTGGATCTGAATTGCTGCAGCTATAACACACGAGCGCAGAAAGCAATATTTGCTGGTTTGGTCAGTCAAGCATCATGCTCTGGTATGGTAGCAAAGTTACTACGAATAGGTTAGTCCTGGTAGGGGATGTACTACCGGTACAGTAGTACCAGGTAGGATATTTTACAGTGAGATCAGAGTACATTCACATCTGCCCTGCTACAATAGAGTGTGATGCGCTCGGACGTGGCCAGTGCAGAACGCAGGTTTCTCTCTTCCACATCTATCGTAGGCTTTTACGTCGATTCGATAAGAGAAAAAGATACCAGGTACGGGTTCTCACACATCGTGGGATGCTGTTCGCAGCTGTCACCAGAACGACGCAGCTTCGCAATGGGAGATAAAAAAATGATATCACCCGTCTCAAATCGGACCAATGATCTGAGCCGTAGCAAAGCGCCCGCGCATTCGAAAGCACTTGCGGCCATCCAATTTCGCGGGAAATGCCACTGTGCGCACTTGTTACCGCTGTTGGTCAGTTCTTTTGATGTAAACGGTTCACTCACCAACTGTCCACTACCGGTAGTCGTTCTGCCTTCTCCAAGATACTAATCACATCAGTATCCCATTTTTCCGGATTGTAGCTGCAGGTGTGATACCAATCTCACTTGTATCCAGAGAATCAGATAGGAACTGGCAGCTTTGGGAAGCCACTTAATGACAAGCAGTGCGGCATTGGACGACCAGTCCGTTATAAAGTCAAGTGAAGGAGATGGGCGTCAGAACAGAAATGAGAGGAGTTGTACTTCGGAGGAGTCTGGACAGAAGAAGTGTATTCTTAATAGCAAGAAGCGGCAAGCAGGTATGATATCGTCTTCTTCTACACCTTCCATGCGAGCAAAAGTGATTCGAACTTCCGTTCAACGCTCCCTGTCTCCAAATCCCACTACTCACCATCAATCATCGCCAGTCTGGCTCAATCGAATAAAAAAGGTCAATCCAACCGTCTTGGGCATTCAGGAAGTGGCACATCACTTGCTTCGAACGAAGTCTCGGAGACCTACAGCTCGAGATGCGACGCATTCTATTATAGCTCTTCCCACGGAGTGTACGTACGAAGCTTGCAGTCTCATCTCGTGGACCAAGGACGAGAATTCGTCAGACAACGACAAGGCGTTGAGAGAAGAACAACTAGATCGCTGTAAGTTTGTACCCTCATTTATTGTACGTTTCCCATCAAGATTGAGTACTCATTATGGCCTTTCGCTCCGTACCACAAGTGAAAGCAATATCGTCGTCAAATTGTGTCAACGTCTACCTACAACATCACAACATCCAGTTAATGGACCAAATACTTAAATTTCCAAAGAAGGCATATGCTACGAAGCAGAATCCGAACGTATGCTGTGCCTTCAATGAATCAAGACTTCTTTTCCAGAAACTTGCCGACCAATTCTGGCCGGGCCCTGTTCATATTTACCTTCCACCTCAGTCGTTCGCGCCCGATGGCTTAATACAAATGAATTTCAGCAAACGTAGTTTCATTGGATTTCGTTGCCCCTCTCATCCTCTGGCAGTCAAAGTGCTCAAACAAGTCAATCAACAGGCCGGCGCCGATGTTGTCCTTGTTGGTGCTCCCATTGTCCGTGGAGGCGAGAATGTACTTTCCGCACGAGATGTCGCCAGTAAGCTTCTTCAAAATCCAACGATGCTGCATTCCGATTCGGTAATTGAGATTTTGCTTGGCGAAGAACGTCGGGAAATTTTTACGGTTCCAACCTGCCAGTTCAAAGACGAATGGCTGGAATGCTGGATTGTACCTGACAAGCGGACTATCATCCTCCGCGGAAAGTCAAAACGAGATGTGATCCCCCAGTTGAGAGAGGTGCTTCGAAGCACTACCAACAAAAACCGAGTCATTTGTTCTGTCTTGCAGTACTGGAAAGTTGCCGATCATAGGGAAAAATGTACTCCAGATCATCCCGAGCAAACCTTGTCATGCGATCCATGAACAAGATGCGCAACCATTGCACCGCTCGACTGGTCAGCAACGAAATGATGGCTAGTTTTAGGCGATCGTTCCGACGGTGGCTTGCTTGAATTGATAACAAAATCGAGCACTTGACCGTCACATTGCAGTACCCTTTCCCAACCAATGCCCACATGATGTCGCTTGAGAAACCCTAATGAAACCCTGAACTCATAGTATAGATTCCCAAATGTACGCATTACATAGAATCCGAATCCTTGAAGTCCAGAACCAGTCGCATCAAAGCGTCTTCACGAAAAGGCGACGTGACACTTCCTCCATGTTTGATCTCCAAATCTCCAAGATAATTCGTGACTGCATCTACCTCGAAGTACATTGCGTAGCTGAAACTTTTTGATTTACCACTCCTCCGTGCTCAGAAGAAAGCCAGTTGAGTATGACGGCTTGAAATCTTACTTCGTGACCTCGCACACATCAAGATCATTTTTGTGGCCTTGAGATCGATCATCGCATGGTAGTGCCTGGCACTCCACGAAGGATTTCTAAAATCCAGTTGGAGTTGGTGTTGCTGGGGTAGTTCTGAGTTCGTCATTCAAATCGAGGGGCGAGGAACATCTTTTCCAATAACTGGAAAAGATATCATCGAACTTGAACAAGTCATTGTCAATCCTCACCCTTTGTTGACAAACCAGTTACCAAGAAGTCGTATCTTCGACTCGCTGAGCAAAGATCCATGTTTTCCTGTACCCTGTATCATATGGTTGACGTCACCTGCTCGCTTCAACGTCTGCCTGTGTTACAATCGCCAATTGAAGTTGAATGAAAGATACGCAGGTAGGGTTTGGCGATGAGAAGGACAGACGAATACGCATAAAACCCCTCGATGGCCAATAAGAACTCACCATGACATTCCACGGGGCGAAGCACCTACCGGTGCAAGATCACCCTAATCATTTGTCCAATAACGACAACAGAATTGATAGTGTTGAACCGTTGCCTTATTGGAACGTCGCTTGTAACTATCTGCCGAGGCACTATCTCAACACCAAGGTAGGTTGAACAGGTTGTCGGTTTGATCTTTGACTGGGTTGCCACAGGTTGATCTTTGCCACAACGATTGCTAGAGCGAGAAAACGACAACAAAGTCACCCTTACAACGTGCCGTTAGTACGAGAAACAACATTTTCCTGGCGTATGTCTTTACGATACGTTTGAAACAGCAATTTTTCGATTTTAGACTATCTCCGTGCAACGACTCACTGACTTTGTGTCCCACTTGAACTCCATCATGACTTAGAGGTCTTTCATATTGGCAGCATGCCGAGAACACGTAAAATGACGCTGTGGCGATTGATCATGCTTTTGCTATTGATTGCCACATCATCGATGATTCTCGCCGAGGAAGAGGAAACAGTGGCTGCAAGTGTCGAAGAGGTGGTAGAAGAAGTGGTGGAAGAAGAGGCTGGTGTTGATGAAGCTGCAGAAGCAGCCGCTCAAGCTGCTGCAGCGGCTGAAGCGGAGAGGAAGGCAGCCGAAGAAGCTGCTGCAGCTGCTGCGAAAAAGGTAAGTTCGTGAGACCTGCCTATCCTTTCTTCATTCTTTCTTCACTGAATGCTTCTTTCTTGAAAATCCAAGGAGAGAGAGGACAGAATGACAGCGGCAGTGGCCGCTGAAGCGGAACGATTGGCGAAATTTGAAGCTGCAAAAGCTGAGGTAAGAATGTCTCTGTAGCTTTTTTGAATGCAAGCAATGGTTTACTTGCTCATCATTTGATATCTCCAAAGGCCGAAGCAAAAGCGGCCGCTGAGGCGGCTGCAGCAGCTGCTGCCGCGGCAACTGAAGCTGCCAAAAAGGAGGCTGACAGTGCGATCGCCAATCTTAAGTCGAAGTTTGTTGGATTGAAGGATCGTGTTGTTGAAAGCTCGACATCCCTTGTAGAAAAAGTCAAAGGACTGTCTCCGTCGCAAAAGAAAAAAATTGCCGCTGGTTTCGGTGTAGGTGTCTTCGCTGGTGTAGGATGGTTCGGGGTTATCAACCAAGGCACTCCAGTTCCCGTTGCTCAGGGGAAGAAATAAACTCAATGCTCCACGCTTTTCCGATAAGGCAAAGATTCCGATGTGCACGTTTTATTTCTCCCTGTTTTAACCTCAAGCATTATAGAATACTTTTTTCTGTTGATTCACATTCGCAGGATTTATTGCTCATATCAACACATCATTAGCCTGTATGATCTACAGGAAAATCAGGTACCAGCTTGCACTTCGAATTATACAATCGTTCGTGGTCACATATATCAGTTTGTCAAAGTAGAACAATTCAAGTTTTTCCTGTTGCTATTGGGAATCTAGACGGCTTTTGTGTTACGGTAGACCAGTTGGGTCAAATGCTTCGGTTCGTCCGAGCGGCGAATCTTTCAGCCGATGCCACGGCAATAACCCTCATTTCGACTTTCTTTTCGTGTCATCAGTAAAACAGTCCGAGGTTATCATTACTTATTCCTCAAAGCTACTTTTGGTTTCGGAGTTCGAAGATGACAGATGCGGCCGCCCGAGAGCTATGGTTTACGTCTACATGGTCTTCGGATATGATCGGAAGTGATCAAAGCCCGAGCTACGATGGCTTGTACATGTGCGAGCTCGATCAAACGACTGGAACATGTCTCGAACCACAACTGGTAGTTGATAAGCTCGAGATCAGTGGGAAACACCACAGAAGTCTCGATTTGATGAATGTAAGTCCTACTTTTAAAATCCTGATCAAGACAGCTGGTTCTTTCTCCCTTATCCTCCTTTGCCAACCATTCTTGAATAGGTTGTAATCGATGAACAGGAACGGTTCGTCTACACTGGGTTCTTTAGCGGCGAAAGAGGAAGTTGGGAGATCTTGAGAGCGTCGTATGATTCGTCGCCAATAGTGCTGGAATCATTCTTTCGAACCGACGAAATGGCTTGGAACAGCGAGGAAATCTTGAAATGCCCACCAAACGGAAGTCGAAGATACTTTCAAGTGGAACCCAGGAGCTTTGTATTGGAAGGTGGGGAGGTTTTCATATCGTGGGATGGCTTCTATCAGGATTGCAGTAACAGATTCGGATCAAAAGTCGGTCTCTTGTGGACGATTGGTGTTTCAAAAATCATTAAAAGTCCAGAGTGTATCTTGAATGGCGGTCTCGAGGCTGTAAAGTTTGAGGATTGCACAGTACCAGTATCTATAGTTTATCAGGATACAACTGCAAGGCAGATATTGCACGGCTATTCGGGGGTCGCTGTGAGTCGGTTGCCATCTGGAGAAAGAGTATTTTTCTTATCGATTCTTGGAAGGTCATCCGGTCAAGGTGCTTGGAGTGAAATCTGGACAATGCCTGAGGGTGAAGACTACCAATTCAACCCAAGGGCGTTGGGACGATTTGCATCTGTACATGTTTCAGAAGCTTTTCTTGAGCACCCGGTGGACGACGTTGGGACAATACGTTTGCGCCTAGATGCCAATAACATTCCAATCGCATTATGTCGCAGTACCTACGATGCCGGTGTGTATTGCTACGCAATTGAGGTGCAGACAAATGGCGCAATCCTTGCCAAGGATGAGAGGCAATACGTTCATCGTCAACATCTCGAAGAGCGATGCACCATAAAGTCACCACACTATCCAATAACAGATATCCTACCACCAATGGCTACCGGGCTGGAAGTTTTATGGGACGACGATTCGCCGGATAACATGCCAACAATGCTATTTTTTGGTTGTTATGGCGAAATTAGTGGACATGGGAACTTGACAACTGTCCTAGCAGATGGTACTATTCGGGAAACAGTTCATGGTGCACACCCAGGAACAATAGTGTTTGGCAAACTTGTCCAACCACAATTGGTTCCTCATGGCGATTACATACCACCAGAGATGGATTTCAACAAGACTAGAGGTAATGATGGATCGGTCTTTTCCAAACTGGTGGTTCTAGCCGCGTTGGTAACCCTTGCAGCAGTTGTGTACTCGAAGCGCAGCAAAAAGCGATCGCAGGTTGCGGTTCGTTATGACAACTATCATCTTGTCGACGACTTTGAACTCGAGCAAACGCACTTGAACGTTGAACTTGCATAATTAGATCTATTTTATAGTCATTTTACAATAACTTACATGAGCGTTGAGCTCTAATGTGTTGTTGCAGCTGTTCATGTAGTTGTTTCAGAACAGTTTGTGCTCTCGCCGACGGCAAAAATGGCAGTAGTACAATTGACCTGCCATGATTGCTCGATGCCAAAACAGTCGATACCTTCGCATTGAATCAGTGCAGGACCGCGTTGCTGTGTATTTTTGTGCTCTACTTTTCTGGCCAGATTTGAGACGAAGAGGGACTGTCGGGAACGTTGAATAAATTGCCGATACTTTTGGGCAATCAAGTCTGGATCACATATTTGTTCTCTTCGTTGGCGCGCTTGTTCATCAAGAACGATCGATATGGCCATCAGTTGATGTAGGGCTTCTTCTAATTGATCATTTTGTGGTGGGTCCCTGCAAGTTAGATCATGTTGCAGCTCCTTCTCATCCGACTTGTCATTCTCGAATGTATGTCTCATTCGCTTCAACTCGGCTTTGTGGAACCACGTTGCTCTTCGTTCATCGGGTGTAATCTCTTGTCGGTTCATGATTATGAAGTACTCATCATCTATAGAAAATCTCACTTTTCGCTTCCATTCACTATTGTCACAGTGACTGATAGAATTTCGTTCTGGATCGTAGACCACTTCATGGCTCGTGGCGGAAGATTGAATCTTGATTCCATCAATCGTCGAGGTTTCAATAATCTCTATGGCAAACTCCGCAGAGCTTGCCAGATAAAACGAGTCTCTGATCTTCCACACCATCGTCTACAGTTGTGAGTTGTGAGGTGATTCGAAAATGATTACCAGAGCTGCCACTGGTGCTGCTGTCTATATGTTCTCCCAACTTTTTGCAACGACAACGTGCACGATGGTCCCAGATCAAAATGTGACCGCGCGAAAAGGAGGTATGGTTGCTTACTCGCACCTGCCCGGCTCGGTATGTAGTGCTTGGTATCATGCAACACATTTTCAATTTCGACGGCCACTTATATTCATATTTCAATATATCATTTTGCGTTGGAACTCGACCAGCAAGTGATGCCAAAGTCCTACCGGGGTACGCAAATGCGTCTGTCCTCCTCCCAGTAATTTCCTTTTGGGTATTCATCCATAGCTGGACAAGAATTTATTGTAATCATTCCTCACAGTTTTGGTGGGTTGAGTTTTCGTAGTTCAAGTGCCATCCACCCTTTCCTATTCATCGGGTTCGGTTTCCCCCTATCTACCGGTAGATCAACCGATAGTGTGTATGTATCCATCATCACCAATGACAGAGACTACGATTCAAGCAGTGGTAGCAGCTGCTGCAGCAGCAAGTGCCGCAGCTGCATCGGCGGCGGTCAATGGTGATGCACCAGATGTCAATTTTAGTAGTACCGCTGCACTGGTGAGTTATCTTCGACTCGAAGCTGATCTAGCCGAAGAAAGGGCCCGACGACTCCGACAACAGGCGACAGCTCTGGCTCAGAAATTTGGAATCAGTATCAACGCCCAAGAGGCGTATGGTGAGTAAAAAAAGGCCAACAAGAAATGCCGAACAAGAGACATGACTCATATGGGAGGGGCCGGGACAATTGGAATGAATCGAATGTTGACCTCATCACTTTATATTTGTTTTTTTCGTTTGTTGCTTGGTATTGTTTTTCTGGTTGATAATCAGAACTGGATCCAGCTCAGTTACCACCCTTGGATGAGAATGGTGTTCCCAAATACAAGGGCAAGAAACGCGGTCGTAAACCCAAGACTCGCAAACGCAAATCCAATCCTAATCGGCGCAAACGACAACATACCGGGTATACCTTGTATATGCAGGAACATTATCCTACGGCCAAGGATGCCCATCCTGGTTTTCCCTCGAAAGATATCATTGCCATGATTGCCAAGCAATGGGCCGAACTGGGTCTGAATGAAAAGACGGAATGGAAGTCTCGTGCTGCCTTGACCCATAGTGATGGCGGGGATGGCAGTGGTGGTGGCGTGGACGGCGAAGTGGCTGCGGCGGCTACAGAAGTCGATGAGGATGATGGAGATGATGGGGAGAATGATGATGATGACGACGATGAGGAGGAGGAGGATGACGATGATGAGGACGTAGAGGCATCCGATGTTGACGAGGATGGGGAGACTGCTCCACCGGCACGGAAAAGTCGTCGAGGGAAAAAAGCCGACAATGCCTAATGATGCTAGGGTACTCACTACTACAAGGATTCCTCATGACGACAAAATGTTGTTCGAGTACGACCACTACACTGTGACATTTTGTATAACAAGGCAAAAGCGGGGGAGCAGTTTGCCTTGGTCAGTCAGCTGCTTGTCTCAATCATCGGTCGTATCCTACCATCCAATGGAATCAATCACAACCGTGAACATACGAAACAAGTCGAAATTTGCTATACTGTTGCTGCATCCAACAGTGATTGGTGGCAGTCGACAAAATGAAACCTTGTAGCTGTAAAGTGATATCACACTTTCATTTTGAAAATGGCATGATTGGTCACTACCTGTCGTTAGACAGGTACTTCGCGTTAGCGTATCAGAGTATGCGAGCTCTTACACCGACATTAGAATGACAATTTTATTTACAGTTACTCCATAATGCTATTGTTTTTCGTCAAAGTATCTTGTTCCTGTCACCACAACACCATGGCGATACCAAAATTCAAGATTGCTGGTGTCTTCATGGCCCTATCTTACAGATGCCATGTTCTCAGAGGGATGGCTCGAACAGAGCGTACAGCAACAACAAAACAACTATTGGATCTTCCCGATTCCATTTAGATTCCCAGCCCGGTTGCCAGATCACAGATCAACCATATAACCTCAAGGTCCGTCCTACGGTTTCACACGGATGGCTCGAACAGAGCGTTGTGTACTCACATCCTTGGAGGAGGAGCTGTTTGTAGGCGAAGGATTCTTGGAAATTTGGGCCGACTGGATGGAATCTCTTTCCAAATCCAATCCAGGTGGTACAATTCCCAAAACCACCTCAAGTTCTTTAATTTCCTCTAGCAACCGTGGAAGCAATTGTTCGCTAGGACCCTTCAGATTGGTAGCATTCAAACGAGCGTTGGCCTCGAGCATGTCTTGAGTATTAAAATTATAAACGGGAATGTTTTCCGCTCTGGCGTGTTCGAGGGCAATCTCGGGAAGACGAACCGCAAAGGAAGTTCCGACAAACACAATCACTTGCGCATTGGCGAGCAACTCCTCCATTTTTTGGAATTTGATAATAATCATGGGAATGATACCCCTCGTCAAAGAGCAAGGCCTGAGGT
>SWEM01000389.1:0-29433 GCA_019593585.1 Nitzschia palea | reverse complement strand
GGGTATCGTTTACAGAATGCCCACTATTGTTTTAGCAGTCTCAGTAAAATGCCACTATTGTTTTTGCGGGTAAACTACTGTTATTAAATAATGGGCATTGTACCCTATCGTGATTGCGATTTCCCCAATAAATTATTTGGTGCTTCTACTAGCTAGTATGAAATAGGATCAAGGTACAGTTGTGACAAAAATTGTGGTGCTCTTGTTTTGCAAAGCAAACTGACCTAAATGCTGAATGTTGTTCTTCGTCATGATGTAAAAAATAGAACGTAAAACGGGGCGTCTAAATTTCTGGATGCGGGGAGGAAAAAAGAGAACAACACTCGGGATTCCAACGTGGTCCCCCACCGTAGTACTAGTACTAACCGAGCCCGAACATGCTTTACTTCACAGAGCGGACGGGATGTGGTGCTGTCATGCTGGTATGGTCGTTCCCGCTGCGGGGTCTGAAAAATATGTTTATAATAGTGATATTTTGTACTATACCACCGTCAATCTAGTACCTGGTAAGGTTATAACTTTCTCATCAAGTAATAATTGGACATCCAAGTCATTGTCCTCTATGCTATACGCCATAAAAGTCAAAGAGACCTACTATAGAGTTCGGGAAAAATGGCCCGCCAGCCAATCGGATACAGGCATACATTCATAATTCATCCTACATACTACCCGGTCAAACCGACCTTCTTGCTATTCCTACTACCAGATATTGGTCAGCATGTAGCCATGGGCATCAACAAACACAAGGAAATCTCTCAGTGAACAGTGTAGAAAAACAATGTTGATGCTTGAAAGTGAAAAGGATACATTGGACTTTTGGCTCTAAGGAAGTTAAGGTTTTGATGATGAGGTTCCTAGAATACCAATAATATCGTTCCTTATTGCAAGACTTGGTATACTTCCTTAGCCACGGACTTGGCCAGATCACCATGAGGAGATGCTGACATTTCCACTCGACTGACAACGTAGAGTGTCTTGGCAACTTGCTTGACATCAGGACAGGCCAAGACCGTTGTTCCCAAGGCCAGGAGACAACGTGTGATCCCATCCGCCTCGTACGTCCTTGCTTGCAATATCGTATCGACCATCGTGACAACTTGTGCTGCGATTTCTGGCCGGTTTGCTTTGGTTGAATGAAGATAGTATGAAATGTTGTACAACAATGTGGCAACCGACATTCGAATGTTCTTGTTGTTTGATGCAATAAACAAATGGGCACAAGTGAGAATGGCTTCAAGGTGTGCCACTGCTGCCGAAAAGGAGCCCGGGCCTCCTCTAAAGGCATTGGTAAACAAGCGAAGCGATAACATTGGGATTGCAACCGCGGCAGGACCTTGCAATGGATCCGTTTGGCTGGCAAGTATCGACGCCTGATTCAAGATCTTGGTCCAATATTTTTCATTCTTTGCCGAGGCAGCATCCGCGTGAGCCACTGTCATACGAGCTAAATCCAATGCTGGAAAAGCCTCTGCAGGAGGAAATATGTCCAACATGTCCGAAATTAGCGACAGCTCGGCCTCGGATACAGCGCTCGCATGATATTGATTAGTTGCGCCCAAAGTCTCCATGAGGGAAGTGAGAGTAGCGTTTTGTTCTGGAGATAACTTGTCGAATTCTTGGATCTTTGATTTCATTTTTTCGAGCGTGGTAGTGGCAGTCTTGCTTGGCAATTCAAAGAGCTTGTATCCCGTAATTGGCAAATGTTGAAAGGCAACCATTGGAACACCTGTTGTGGCGATCGGAGCGGGCGTGGATGCCGCCCCCATTCCCCCCAATGTTGGTTGTTCGGTGCCCACGCGCTTTTGAATATAATCCGCGATTTCCGCAAGATGATGCTGGGGAAGCATATACTTGTCAATGAAGCGTTGTGCTGCGACAAATGGGTTCTCTCCATTATTGTATCCGATTTTCAATTTAGCCACTCCTCCTCCCGTTTGGTCAACTTCAATGGGTAATGCATGATCAAATGCTTCTCCGTCAATCATTCCGCCGTCATTCGATCCCATGACTTGACCAACTTCAATCCACGTTCGTGAAGCAGCGCTCCATTGAGCGGCGATGGCGATGCCTCCTTTGTTGAAGACGTGTACTTGTCCTTCTGAAGATCCAGCTTGCGATGTATTGTGCTCCCATAGAGGAAGTTTGGCGATTTCTTCGGGAGTTGGACCGGTTGACTTTTTCTGATGGGCTTCTTGGACTTTTTGCGAAAATTGTTCTTTTTCGGCATCAGGTGCCATGCGATCCGTGGCCTTGGTGAAGATTCGAAGCACTCCGTCATCGCAGCAGGTTGCCAGATCTCCATTCGGTAATGCCAGAACCTTCCAGACACAAGCGGGATGCAAGAGGATCTGCGGATCCCCACCCTCCAAGTCCCACACGACAACATGACCATCCTCTGCTGACGCAGCAAGACCAGATCCCTCGAGAGAAATTACTGATAACAACATGGGTGGGTGCTGTTGGTGCAGAAAGACTAGCGTTGATATGCTTGTTCCAGTGTCTGTAGACCTAAGTCGTACTGTACCATCGTTGGAGCAAGTGGCAAGATTGGAATGTGCGAGGGCAATGTCTCGAATGGGACCTTGATGATCATTGGCGACTTGATGTGTACAATTCACTTGGCCCGTCGCGACATGGATATTCCATATACGAACGGTATGGCCTAAAATCTGACTGCTTTGTGCTATTCCAGCGGATCCAGTGGCGACGCGTAATGTCCCTGCCTCGACAGCCTCCAAGCCTGCGACGCACACTGAATTTTCATGGTCCCTCAGAGTTGCCATCATGGCTCGTCGTGCAACATCCCAGACTTTGGCTGTTCCATCCCATGATCCACTGAGCAAGTACTGTTGATCTCCTGTGGTCGCCACCGCAAGGCTCGTTACTGGCTTTTCGTGTCCTTCGAGTGTCGCTTGCAGTTGGTGCGTCTTGCCGTCAAAGAGCCGAATCTTGGCATCTTTACATCCAGTGGCATACAAACCAGTGCCTGGAATGGATAATAAGGCTGTCACGGAATGGTTGTGCTGATATTCTACCGGATGTAATGTCGCCGAGGGCACACCAAAGGCGCACAAACTACCTCCTTCCGTTCCCGTCAAAATCTGAAACGAATCCACGGATTCGTCCGATGAGGCAAGGACAGCGGCAGCTCGGATTCCTCGCTCATCAGATACAAATTGCTGAGAGAGCTCCCAATCTACTTGCATGGTTTGATGGTACCTGGTACAATCAGAGAATAAAGTGGCAGGTCAAAAAGTACTGGCAATCAATCCACCGACAAGGATTTCGTTTGTGCATCCAAGATCGTCGTCGAATCTGACAGAAGACAAGTTGTTGGCCAATTGACTCGTCAGACCATGGGTCGCACCAGGGCTCTTGGGTACATGTACCAGGTACCTGTGTACAAGTACTGGTAAGGAAAAAGGGATAACGCTGGACCGGTTTGTCGTAATCACAAGCCCGCAAACACACAAAAGAAAAGAGCGATTACGCTTTCAGTGCCACCATGAATTATCTCAATCAGGCTGCATCAGCCTTGAATTCAGGAATTGATGCAGTGGTCCAATACATGACAGAGAATGGAACAGTCTTGGCCATTTTACTCGTAGCAGCATTTTTATTCGATCCCAAAGTAAGAAAGAATTTCCGCTAGCACCGTTTGTTCGATTACGAAAATGACGACTCTCTCCTGACAAATTCACAAATTGCGTGTCGTCTCTCCATTGTTATATTATTATTCAATATACTGTTACTTTTTAGTAAAAAAGAATGCCGTGTTGGTCGAAGCGGCAGGAGGGGGCCATGTTTTGGCACAAGGTACGATTGCTGCACAAAACGCTACCACACGAGAAGAAGAACTACGTAAAGTCCGATTGAGGCAACAGGAACTGGCAACAGAACGTGCTCTGGAAGCCGCCAAGTTAAAAGCGGAAAAGGATGCACAGGAACGACAACGGAAAAACAATGTTGCCAAGAAAACGAGTCAAGGGGGTAACAAGTTGGGCGGGGCCAGTAGCAGTACTACGCCGGGTCCAGAGGGATTCAATCCCATGCAACCTTGGACTGGACATTCATCAGGCTACCGGTAAGTTGAGAACAAGGACATTCGATTGAACATGTCTCTTTGTGAGAAGTTTTGGTATTCCAGTTTGCTAAACTTCATTGACTAACTGTAAATGATTTCAGACCGGCACGCCGTACTGTGAACCGTGGGTGAGGGCGGTAACTCCATGGCACGACCTAGATACCGGTAGTGATATATGGAGTGATCCCAACAAGCTCTCACGCAAAAAGGAGAGTTTAGCATCATTGGAGGAAGGAACGTTTTACATTGGTGGTTTGGAATGACGCGTCGATAGAACACTGTATCATCGAAGCTGAAAATAAGACACCATTTCGTCGACTCCAAGTACTTGTAGTTGGCAGAGATTTTGTAAAAGTGCATAGCTGTAACATTGTTCAGTTGCTTGTAAAGGCTGTAATGTAGACAATGTTTCTTGTTTCACGGATTGTTCGGCCGACAGATTTCCAAATAACAAATAACTGTCCACCCACAAATTGCATTTCCACCCAAGATTCATTCAGGAGAGATCATGAAATGGTTTTGCGCAACCATTGACTGTGAGAAAGTGTACTACCGGTATGTGAGATCCAGGGAAATGCATTTTCTAATTTCTTGTTACAAAAACAACTTTCTATATTTACAGATAAAATCTCTACTACTTACGGGTAGGTCACATTGATAGGTACGATGTTACTAATAATACCGTACCTGGTACTGACTACGCTAGGGACTGGGGACTTCGAACTCCTTCCGTACCTGGAACCAGGTACGAGTACCAGGTACCAGGTACAGAGCACGGTACCTGGTACCTGGTATTCATAGTTACCTGGTGCCAGGTACGGAGACTGTCGTGTCAGGTACCTACCTGGTACATGTACCTTGTTGGGTCGTGAAGAACGATGGGATTTGTTTGCCCTGATGATTGAAATGAGCGCTTGCAGCCGGTACACGGTACAGAATCGTTTTTCTACAGGCCGGTTGTACTCGTTGGAACGTGTCGAAAAAAGTGCCAGCGTGGCAGAAAACGAAGCCCTCTCGTTCTCACTCTCTGGCAAGGCTTTTCTAGTAGTCTACAACCTTGTTCTTCGTCGACATTGTCTAATACCCACCAGCATGAGTGGCGATGAAAGTACGGGAAGCGACAAGGACAGATCCGAATATGATGGGAAGAGGGGGGCAGCCTGGCAGGTACCAAGAGAAACCTGCCCGATAAACCTATCAATGAATTGACAGCGGAAGAGCTAGCAACAGCGGATTTGAATGAATTCGAATTGGATCCTGAGAAACGGAGGGAAGTTCGAAAGATGCGACGTGTCATGGCAAATCGAAGATCTGCCCGAGAAAGTAGGGAAAGAAGGAAAAAGCTGTTAACGGACCTCCAAGAATCGGTCGAAAATCTGACTTCCGATAATTCTAATCTCTCCAAGGAAAATCTTGCTTTGCGCCGAGAATTGGCCTCGCTCATCGAGCAATCAGGAGGGGCAGCGTCATTGAGCATGATTCCAAATATTCAGTCCCTGTTGCAGGGCAGTCAAGGTCTGACAGGTCTGGTCGTGCCGGGTGGTGCGGCAGTAGGCAACGTTGATGTCAGCAAGTGATATCATGGCGGTCAAATAATCAGTCACTCACAGTAAGACGAAGGTCGTTAAGGTCATCGATCGCATGAAGCACCATAGTATTTTCTTGCGTTTATTTACTGTTAGTTATTTGTCCTTTGTAGATAATAATTGACTTGTAGTATGGTTAACAGTAACAGAGCTGACTAACTGTAAAGCTGCGCATATCTTGGGACTGACTAGGGATTGAAAGTTGCTTTCAAGAAAAACGCCACCATCCAGGAGGCGCAAGGATTAATATTTAATATGTCTGCTGGGCTCAAGGACCCTCTAAGCTTGATTCTCAGCACCGCTTTCTTAATATTTTGGAAGCGACGATGAGTTTACAATAGCATCAGCTAGCTTTCCTTTCATCGTGTCACCAAAAAATGGACAAGGAAATCGTGCAAAAAGTCCTTGTCGCTCTACAAAACGGAAACAAGCGAGCACTCAACTCGTTGCTCGGATGTCAGAATAAAGAGGCAGATGGAGTAAATATCTTCCCTCCATCGCACCTTGCGTCTATTCTCTTTGATGAATGGCGAGAGAATTTGTTTGCCGACAAGAAGTGCTCAACTGGCACCTGTGAAAGTTTATCGATTGTCCTTGGGTTTCAAGTCCTTCTTATGATTCACCCTACTTATACTACACCTTGGATGGCCCTTGCAGAGATGGCCAAGGGAATTCTAAAGCTTTCGAGAAATGACTTGCATCATTGTGTCTCTAGTGTATCAGTCTTCCTTCGAGAGGCGTCATCGTCGACGCCGTCACAACAGTCTGTATGCGAGGAATGGATACTTCTTGCAAGCAAAGAAGTGATGAATAAGCTGCTGGATGAATGTGGTTTTCGCCAAACTGACACTATGTTATTACTATGCGATCTAATGAGGATCATGTTCGCTTTCACCAAACACAACCTGAGTTCAGGAGCGAATGAACAATTTCAAAGTTTGGTATTTCACCAAGATTTTTCATCAGACAATATTGAATTATGGCTTCAGCTTGCTCAAACTTTGAGTGTCATAGTTACAGGCGATGAAATGAATATTGTGAGAGACAGGATCCTGGAGTATCTACATGCACATGGCTCTCAAGCGTCGGTCAATGTCCTCTTGACCTTGATCGATGTGTCAATGGACGTTGCAAAATCCAGAGTCTGTGAATTGCAAACAAGATCACTTCCGAAAAAACCTTCTTGGTATCAAGTACCGATTTGGGTCCTCATCGCTGCACAGCATCGGAAGATGGACTATGTCGCTCTACTGATTCGGCTATCAACCAAATTAACCAGATACTCAACAACGAGACTGTCAGATTTTCATGATGCTCTGGAAGGGTGTGATGGTTGCCCAGAATTGATTCAGGCTTGCATCCTGTTGACCCTTTGCCGATGCACGAGACGTGTGACTACGAAAGTAGTAGAGAAATTCTTTCCGAATGGTGGGAAATGTTCTTCAGGGTCTGAAAAGAACAGCCCCCGTTGTCGTGTCAGCCTACTTGAATTATTGATCCCAGAGATGGAGACAAGGCAGGAACTGAGTCCAATTGACGTGTTCACATGTGACAAAATGCTGATTGTTGAATTCCTTGGAGATTTGAGTTATGGAGGTGCAGGTCGTTTTGTTGACGCAAATGGTTCCAGTATGCAGCTTTTGACAAGGGCAGGGAAACTGCTTCTCAAAATGGTAGAGCCAGCCAATTTCAGTAGACACACGAATGATGCAGACCGAACTTACTCGGAACAAATGAGCACAGCTTTGCTGGAATTGGCGGAAACACTCCTTGATGGTACTACCAAGCACTCCGAGACAAGAGTGATGGTGTTTTTCGCCACAACGCTAACAGTGTTATACAATGAAGTCCAGTCATGCCGACAACAAGTCAGCACATTGATTCGAAAAGGCTTACTCTGGCAGGGTGCAGATCGAATGCGGAAACAAGCTTGCATCGTGGCAGCTTCACTCATTATTGGATCAGCTGGTGGTAATGTGACCCATGGCAACGAATCTAACGACCAGTTTGTTGCCCCCTGCCTTCACTGGGCGAGTCCACCAATTGACGCTGAAACCTTCATGTATCTCGTTGCGTGCTTGGCATCTACCCGCTTGGTGACAAAATCGCTGCTACAGAGTTCCGCAAACCTTCTAAGTCAAGCGCATGCCAGGTCCTGGGATGCCGGAAGTGGGGACGAGGAAAGTCACCATGGCATGATTCGAGCTGGATTATTTGGGCTTTTGGAGATTGTCCGACTGCCATCATGGCGAGACGATGAAACGGCAGCGTGGTCGATTCTGTCCAATTGCCTGGTGATGGACAATCCTCATATATGCCTACTTGACCGACAATGGATCTACCAACAAATCGAAGATGTACTCAATGACGATGACATGGATGAAAAAGCTTCGGGACACTTTCTTCGTGCAATTGTCACCCGTCTTGCCAGGTTTGTCATGATGGAATCTGATAGGGCATCATGTCGTCTAGTGCCTGAGAACACATTCATTGTGTGGGAAGACTCCTCCATCGGCTGCATTCAAACAGTCCAAATTGAGGATATTGTCGGTTTGCTCCGTCTGTCACTATCTTTGCTATTACATGAAGGGATGGCTGTGGACCCATCGCGCTCTGCACAGCAATCGCGAGCGCACGATCTGCTGCTACGGCTTGTATTAGGATACATGGGTCGAGGGAAGAAAAATCATGTCAGGCTGATATCAAAGATGTTGAAATCTTGGTGCGACAGTTGTGGTGATGATGCCTTCTCGATTCACCTGGTCGCTATTGTGGCATATTTGGCTCTCACCTTTCAATACTTGGTAGACGCGGAAAAACCCATCTCCTCTACACTTGCATATGAAAATTTTGGAACCTTGGAAATGTGTTTATCGTTCGTTCTGAGTGAAGAGCAACATTCTTTCGATAGCTGCTGCTCGGGCAACAACTGGCCTTCTTGGTCGACTATGCCAGTAATCGATCACATGAGCAGCAGGGAAATTGATGTGGACTCACAATCAATGGCTTCAGTTCGTGTCTCACTTTGTGAGCTTTTGGTCGAAACCCTTTGTGGTCGTACTTTTCGTGGCCTCAGTGATGACGGTATCCCTCTCGATACATGTCAAAGCATAGTGCTTGTCGTAGGTTTCATGATTGAGCAACGACAAAAAATAGTTTTACAAATGACGCAAGAAGGACCGAGAGATAATGTCCCTACGCTTGACTACACTGCTGTGACGAAGGTGGCTGCAGAGTTTTTTCCTGCTGCGTCTCGAGTAGTGCAGGATATTATTTCTCGGAACGCGTCGCTACACGAGGCAGAAGAATTCTTGCAGTCCATCGTCCTGTATTGCCGGGCCATAGCAGATACCCCTGATGATCTGGAAGCGACTGCTTGGACCGAAGATTTACAAAGTGTCTGGGTGTTGTATCATGTCATTTCTAGTGAGAGGGGCGCAATAGAAATGATAAAGTACTTGGAATCCAATGCTAGAATCGAAATGCCCACAGGCAAAGCCAACACGAGTATATCTTCACTGATATCGGTAAGGAGCTCAACAGACATTGACGAATCTATTCAGAGAATTCGACATAGTGTGTTGAAAGCAATGGAGAAACTGTTTCACCATGCCTCCAACTCCATTGGTTCCAACAAACTGGAAATAGAGGGTCAAGCAACTTTCATGCTTGAGAACGACATGCATGAAGAATCAGAGGCATTGTTAATCGCGGGGATACTAAGGGCCACAGTACTCGATTTAAGAAAGGGGCTTGAAGGGAAAAGTGGAGGGATCACTGCTCCCATGTATGAGTCTTATCTTGCATCGATCCGATCATGTGGAGGCTTGATGTTGCAATTGACTTCCGAGATCGACCAAAGCGCATGGGACGGAGTCCTTTCAGTAATCGTGGAGGTGACAAGTTTAATGAGAGACATTATGCGGTCGTTTCCATTAGAAGATGCATCTCTTTTCAGGCCTTCCCTTACTATGGCCATCGCTGATCTCCCTTCACTGCTCAGGCACATGTTGAGAAAATGTGTGATGACACAGGAAGTGGACAACAAAGTCCAACGTCATCTAATCGATCCGTCGAATGATATGGTAGCTGCCCTGTTCGATGATTGCCTCGATATTCTATCCAGATGGTCGACACTTCGTGACCCAAATTCAGTGCCTTGGGAAGATATCGCTGGCAGGGTTCATGTGGAGGGAATACCTGGTTTCGGAAACTCTGCAGAAAAGGAGAGTATACAGGTAGCAACCTCAGCAGAGCCTGATGGAGACCGCAATAACAAATGCGAGAGTCGTCGTCTTGACTGTGAAGTATCGCTTCGCACAAAGGAAATCTGGTCTTGGGCTATGTCATGTACTTTCGTAGCATGGGAAGAGAACTGGTTGGGTTCTTACCAAGCAACTTTGCCTTTTGCGATGCAGGGCACCAAGCGTATCGATGGTGTTCCGTGCGAAAGCGTACAATTATTGCTAGACTACCGGAAGAGGGAGCTCAGTTTATCGCTAAGAAAAGCTGCTGAGCTTTTCTCTGCGACTGGTACTTCTGGGTCGAGGGCTCAACAGTCAGCTTTGGACATGCTGGCAATGAATTTACCCAGCGCGCCACGCCTCAGGTTTTGCCATTTTCTCGCATCAGTCACCAAAGTATTGATCCACTCAACTCAACAACTTGTCCATTTCTTGAATGCGGAATCGCCGATCAGCAACAGCAATCTCATAACGGTTTGTCTGATGGAAGCGCTCAGTAGTCTATGCGCTTGGCTTGTCTTCGACGACCAGAATGCTGACTTCACAGTTGGCACTTATCGGTGGCTATCAATCCTGCGCCGCAAGAAACCTCATGGACACGATCATAATGTGCGAATCCAGACCACTGAATTAGTGCCATGGGTGACGAGAGTCTCCTTGCTGATTCGAGATCTACATTCTGGACTCCGAAACCTTGAACGAGTGCTCGGTCGTGTGCCAAAACCCCATCCACTGGAAGTGGTTGTTCGACAGAGCATCAGTGGAGGTCTTGGAGATATGCTCCACTTAACAACCCGCAAGGTTCGCCTTTTGGAGTTGACCATGCCTGCAGAATACTCAGCTCCTGCCCTCCCTGACTTTCCCAAGCTCGCAGTCGACGATGCAACGGGCAGGGGGAAGAAGCGACGAGTACGCCGCCACTCGTCCCATATACGAACGAAGAAACGGGCAACAACTCAAATTGCCAGAAGCCGAAATCGCATTGTAAATGCTTTCATGAGTCTTGATAGGAATACTGGTGACAAAGATGGGTCATCATCAGATGCTTTCATTGATTTGGAAGATTTTCTTGTGGAGGGATAGAAGTTTCCGAGGTTTTGGCGGTAGCCTTCTGCGCGTATATATATAATTTCTTCATACATGGACAAATTTTATTCCATGGAATCCTTGCCGCTGGCACGGCCAAGGCGTCTCACAAGATATTTTCTGTACATTTCAAAACGAAACCGGATCGAGAAACTTTCAACTCACGTTTTGGACGGAAACGAAACTCCCTTGAAAGGGGCAATCAAGCAATGGAAAGAGAAGGAACCTCGTGTGACTGGACATTTTTCTCGTGACTGTCGACAACCATCAACTCAAAACATTGTTGTTCATCCCGAAATTTCTTTGTGATGGATGAATGGATGATACCCATTGGGAAGGCGATGGCCGAAGCCCTTCTCGAGTCTGATGAATGTACTGCGTCACTTTCAGAGGAAAGCATGGAGATTGATTACTTTGAAGGTTCACAACTGATGCCTCCTGTGAAATATCCGAACAGCACTTTCATCGGGAAGGCCATGGCCGAAGCGCTTCTCGAGTCTGATGAAAGTACTGCATCACTTTCAGAGGGAAGCATGGAGATCGATTGCTTTGGAGATACCCAGATGACGCCTCCTGTGAAATATTCGAACCCCAGCACCAGCGCCTCCATACTTCCGAATTCCCCCAGTAAACCACTTCGTGATTTTCGAGCCATCACTCACTGTCAAAGTGAGATCCGACGGTCGCATATCCCACGCTTACCGCTCACTTCGATCCATGGCAACCACTCTTCGTTTTCGGAGTGTCGATACGTGGCCCTGGACTGCGAAAGTAAGTTTCCCTTTGCTTGCCGTTGTCGTTTCAAAACTATGTACTCAACTGCAGCCAGTGGTTGGTGTCGGTCCCGGTGGAAAGAGATCCGTATTGGCACGAGTATCGATTGTCGACTATTTCGGACAGTGTCTGTTTGATAGATTTGTGAAAGTAGAGGAACGCGTGACGGACTACAGACAGCATGTCACAGGAATAAGTCCAGCGGATTTGACTTCTGGAAATGCGTTGCCATTCGGTGTATGTCGCCAGCAAGTGATCAATCTAATTCGAAACAAAGTCCTTGTGGGACATGCACTTGAGAATGATCTTGCTGTTCTTGGAATACATCATCCTTGGTTCGCTATTAGGGATACGTCGATTTATTACCCCTACCAAAAGAAGGACAGAAACGGTAGGATTTGTCCCAGTCGCCTTTGTCACCTTGCCAAGATTCACCTTGGTCTTGAAATTCAAAAGAAGGGTCAGCCTCATTGTCCTATCGAAGACGCATGCGCGGCGATGGCATTGTATCGGAAGAATCAACTTCAGTGGGATAACTTTATGGATGGTCAACGCCGTCTTACCATGCAAACCTACCGGTAATAACTACCTGGGATCTCTCAGAGTGGATACGATGCACAATAATGACAGTGAATCAAACGCCAGAAGCAGAGAAGTAAAATCTTACTAGATTTCTTCATTACTACGACTTTGCGACAACCATTATCCTTGAGAAACAGTACTGTCCACAGTTGCGCCAGGCAGAGATGGTGGCTTTGATGCGTTGGCGGTTGCGTTCATGGAAAGAACTGCCTGGGAAAGGAGTGCATTTACGTCGGCTGGTCTTTCATTGAACATGATCGTGTTGGACTGTTGTCCCATTTCTCCGTACATCGAGATGTAATCTCTTGCCAACGCAAGGCGAGCTGCCTCCGTTCCACCCTGTTTGTTGAGCTGGGAAGCAATAATTTCCAGGGCTTCTGCCTGTGCTGCGGCAGTCAAACGAATGGCCTCCGCCTGACCTTGAGCCTCCAAAAGAATTTTCTGTTTGGAGGCCTCGGCTTCATTCCGAATCTTGATCAAGTTACCCTCGGATTCATTGGTAAGACTGATTTTGACTCCCTCGGATGTCAATTGTGCGCGCTGTTTGTCGCCCTCGGCTCGTAATACTTGCTCACGTCGAGCACGTTCGGCCGCTGCTTGTTTATCCATGGCAACACGAATTTCTTGATCGGGGGTAATTTCCGTAATTTCATAACGACGAATTTCCAAGCCCCAAGGAAGTGCAGCCTCTTGCAAACTTCCCTTGATGAGTGCATTCAAACGAGCTCGACCATGTAAGATCTCGTCCAATTCCATTTCACCGATGGCAGAACGCATTGCAGATTGGGCATGCTAGCGCCATTAAAACGAACAAGAAAACGTAATGACAAGAGACAATGATCAGGCCACGCCGCAACAAACGTCCAAAGTACACCATTTGCACCCAACATCACTTACCTGTGTCACACTATAGAGTGGGTTGAGTGCTCCATAGGCTGCCCCCTGAGCATCTTGAAATTTAATAAACAAATTACCCGAAACTTCCACTGACACGTTGTCTCGAGTAATTGCTGCCTGCGGTGGAATATCCATAGCTCGCTCACGAATATCAATAACATAGGCAATTTGATCTACCCATGGAATGGCAAAAAAGTATCCGCTATCTTGGATGGAATGCAATTTCCCAAATCGCTCCACCACATATTTGTACCCTTGGGGCACAATATTAAAAATTGTATTTGGCTTGGTAATCGGCCACTGCCAAGAACTTCCGCCTTGTCCCCCCCAACCATCAAGAGAATAAGCTCGAGTTGCTACCAAATGCGTCTGTGATGAGAGAGCGGCCAAGGAACGAGGTGTGACTCGACTGGCCTGAGAGGCGAGGGATTTCGCTATTAAATGCCCACTCATTGTATCACGAACCGCACAATGTTATCGATTCTGTAACACAAAGCAAGCACGGAGAGTTATAGTAGAAGATGAAGAGATAGATGAGATCACTCAATCTGGGGGTGAATTTGATCTTGTCCGAAAGGCTGACTTGGTAATGCTTGCAGAGTCCATGCAATTCGTCGTAGTTCGTGGTCTATGATCTTGTACTTTCCGATCCTGCATATGGTAGTGTAATATGTTCGTCACATATGGATCATAGGTAATAACGATGCACTTCATAAGTACCATACGTCATCATGGCCAAAAGGCCAAAACTAAATGGGCCATTTTATTTCCATTTTCGAATCTTGGCTTCCAAACAAGTGCAACTACCGGTACCCGTAGATCAATCGAAAAGCGAAGTAAAAATAGAATGATACGCGCCACTCGAACAATGCTAACTACTGGCGTCTGGTTGGTACTCGCGAATGTAATCCAGAATGTTTCCAGCTTTGTGACGAATCAACCATCTATCAACAGGGCAACATCTCGGACAACGACGCTTGGCTCGGTTGAGAATTGGATTTCAGGAATCACCAATTCTCCACCATCCAAACCTCTTCTCAGTAAAGAATTACAAGATTCATTGACGTTGGGAACATCGCTGCAAGGCAAAGAGCTTGCATGTGTCTATAAAGCATCCCAAGATGGATGGTCGGCCATCAATTTCCACAACAATGTCGATGGTAAGGGATCAGCACTGGTAGTGGCATTGTCACGGACAGGGCGTATGTTTGGTGGATTCAATCCGCTTGGTTGGCGTTCTACAGATGACTACTATCAGTCCAATGCCGCCTTTTTATGGTTTGTCGAAAATGCCAACAAATCCCCTACCAAGTGTCCTATTTTGATTGGCGGTACGTCCCAACCTCACCTAGCTTCTGAGAATTGACTCCATGATGCTCATTCGTTTTGTCCAACCGCAATCACATTCCTTTTGTTATTGAAATGTATATTGTGATGATTCCATGGATGTGTTTAGGTAATGCTGCTGTTTTCGATTATGCGACGGGTGGTCCTTGTTTTGGAGCTGCCGACCTGGTAATTGGAGAACCCAAAGCTGCAGTAATGGGTGGGTTTGCAGGACCCGATATGATGGATACCTCGGCGAATGCTGGCAGTTTACGTGAAGGGCGATCCTCCATAGGTGGATCCTATGAACCAGTCAAGGGGTGGCCTGCGAGAGGTCCCTTTCAACTGGTACAATTAGAGGTCTACTGCAATGCAGCCATATCAGATTTTTCCAATGGAGGATCAGGTCCCAGATGGTGGCCATTTTAGAACATCTGCACGTCTATTTGTTAATGAAAACGAAAATATTTCGCTTGTATAAACAATTTAAGAATTCTATGTAATGGATGTTGAAAGATTGAGCGCACAACCATGCAGATTCGGGTAAATGATTCCTGCTTTATTGTCGTGAGTCACTTTTTGCTTGTAAGTTCTTCCATACTTCGGGGAAAAGCTCGTCTGGGATGCGAAGGTCATGACGAAATGCGTTGGGCAAGAACATGTCTGTCGAGTAGGGCCGATCTCGAAAGACTAGCGCTTCTTGAGGAACATTTTCGAGAAGGTTCCATTCCCCCTCGTTGCCTTCACTTGGAACGAGAACAGCGTAAAGGCTTCGATTTCCTGCTTGTTCACGCCTCGTGATTTTGCACTCTATCGTGTCCCTTCTTGATTGTAAATCTTCTTTGCTCACTGGTTTAGGAATAGGATTCTTGCGTAACCACCACTTCCTGGTTCCGCTGTCTTCAAAAGATGTATGGAATTCGATCATCAAATTTGACGGATACGGATTTTCCATTTGTTCCGATTCTGTGCGAAAAATATGATCAAATTTCTCATTCATCTCCAGGGACGATACATACGAATCGGCCCCCTCCACCGGTTTCCATTCGAGTACGTGCCTCTGCCATGCGACTTCCCATTCCTCTCCATAGTCTAAAAAGATCTCGTCGCCAGGCTCAATGTCACGAATGGCGACTAATTCCATTGCCAATCGAGCGCTCTGAACATCAACGAGGTCCTCGACTGTCATATTCAATAAAGACGGATTGTGTTGACTTCGCGTTGGTGATGCCCATTGAAGACGTACATTGGCCAAAGTCTGATTGTGGTTTATTAGACTGAAGAGAGGGCCAAAAGGGCAAAGCAACAATGTCGAATCACGATGGCCCATGCAGTAATTCAACATTAACTGTGGAGGCATCGGTTGGTTTGTATCCCTTTGGTAAGTTGAGTCTGCTGACCCTGCTTTCAGAACATACATGTTGAAAACTTGTCTGTTTGGCACATGAATCAGAGGAACGAGAAGATTGTCGGTACCTCGGTGTAGTCGCCGCGACGCGAACGCACCGTGTCCTGCCTGACGTATCGTTGACACTCCGGCGTACATGATATCAGCACACACGCCGTTTTCCTGTAACCATTCAATATTGCGATGCGAGCGACGCTTGGTCACTTTTTTCAATGTTAACTTGTGCATATCTTCATATTCTTCTCGGGGAGGGAGTGCTGCTATTATTGGAGATTGTTGCCACGGAGAATCCAAAACAAAGGTATCCCACAAATCTTGACCTATCTCATTCTTCCGGGATTCCGATTTCGACGGAGAAATCTCTTCTATCGGTTCTTCACTCTGCATAACTTTGTGGTCTGTTTTTTTATTACATCATCGTTTCCTGACCAATACTCAAGCTCCCTTTTCCGTTTTCGTCGACTAGGTTTGGTTGTCTTTTCTTTGGGTGGTTCACTCACTGGGAATACGTGTCGAAAAGTCTGATACAAATCATCCGCACGAGCGTGATCCCCTGTCAAGGGAATTGGTCCTAATCTTTCCTTACGCTTTTTAAACCAACGACTTCCATAGGACACAAAGATTTCTTCACCTGCCAGCATTTTGGATGACGCCTTTGCCAATCGTCCATGATAGTATGTAAAAGCTCCTACACCGGGATCGCTTCGTCGGTGCATACCATTAGGAACGCTATAGGTTGGCACTGTTTCTCGGGTATTCACAAAATCAAGCAAACAGTTGGAGATAGCACCGATACCCGGGGATGCCACATTCACGTCATCCCATCCCAAGTTTTCCATTCCCAGTGGTTTCGCATTCTAAAACGGCAAGAAGAAAAGTTGAGAATGCGTCGTTCGACAAGTATTAAAGGTCACTGCTCCAACGCACCCATGTATAGTCATCCCAAAGAAATGGTTCCATTTCGCCTTGGTGTAAGATTAAATCCACAATAGGAATAGTTTGATCGCCACCCATCATCAATACATCATCAGGGCGGAACCTCTTCCCGGCAAAAATTCCGAGTCCAGCTCCCGGAATCGTAGAAAGAGCTACCCAAAGCCCACACTCCTCTGCGACTCGAGTAATGGTTGGATTTTCGCTTGCTGGACAAACGTCGGGCAGAGTACAAGTTTCTGCTATCGGTGCAGTTTCCAATGCACTGTCGAGTGATGCACGATTCGTAGCAATGACGGTTCTCAGCAAATAGAAACTGGATAGACAATACAGCTCCAGGAATAGAGTCCCATTCCATAGAGCTACCATGGTGGCATTGCTACAAGGTTGGTAGAAACAAAATGAAAAATGCTGGTAAAAGTTGATATCGTGGCAAACAAAGCACACGTTCTACTTTCATCCAACATGATCCAGTTTGTACTATCGTAGAAAGTGGCACGCGTCCAGGTGATAACAACCACCGGTAGGCCTATTTTATATGGGAATCACGTGGGGATTCACTCTCGTTTATCATCACAGTTGACTTCAATCTTCGACTCCTTTGAATCTGGGTGCTTTTGGAAATTTTGGAAACTTCATCAACAGTATTTACTTGCGTACTGGTATTACGGATTACAGTTACTAGGAGTGGGACTACAACTGTAAATCAAAGAAGGGTCAATCCCACAAATCGATCATCAAATCTGAAAGATGGTATCTGATGTATTCTTTGCCTATGTTTGCCCCAGCTTGGGTGTGGTGATGTCAACTCTCATGTATGCGGCACCGGTCAAAGATCTGAACGACGCTCTGGTGCTCGGGAAACTTGGGAACTTGAATCCAATTCCATGGGCCGTGATGACGGGGAATTGTCTGGTAGGTACCAAAGCTTACTGCTAATTGTAAGCACAGTTCTTGTCATTTGGACAGTGAGAATATCTAACTCTTGTGATGAATGGCAATTGCATGACAGGGTTGGACAGTTTATGCCTATTACACCAAGGATCCCTTCATTCTGGCAAGCAACATTCCTGGGATGCTGGTGAGCGTGTGGCTGAACATGGGGGCGGCCAAGCTTCAATATCATGATGTGCGACGAGTTTCGTCCCTAGAAGGGAATACAGCAAACACGATGCGAGCATTGGCACTTGTTCCACAAGAAGTGTTGCTTCTTCGGATTCTCTTGTTTTGGTTCGTCGTGTTGATTAGTGTGGGGTGGGTTGGCTTGAGCTTCCCGCGTCAGATTACTGCAATTGGAATTGTCGTCAATATCAATCTTTTATTTTTCTATGGGGCGCCATTGCAGACAATCCAACGAGTCATTGCGGAGGGTTCATCGGCAAGTATTCATCGTCCCATGATGAGAATGAACTGGCTGAACACCTCCTTCTGGACACTATACGGATTCGTTGCGAGGAACGACCCTATAATTTATGGACCAAATGCCATCGGGCTTGTGTTTGGATTGATACAGGGAGTCCTGTGTTGTATGTACCCTGGACAAACCGACTTGGATGTAGACCCAGCACCTCTGTTGTCTCTGGACGAGCCGGAAGCCAGCGCTACGGAGGTGGAAACACCTGCTGAATCCGAGGTTGTATAGGTATCGATGGGGAAAGTCTCAGATGTATAGAGTTATTCAGTGGAGATAATAGAGTTGTTAGTCAGAGCTGACGAAGCTAGTAATGAAATATAAACTAGATTAGTCAAGGGCAGTGGCGGCTGCGTTTGTTATTGGCTCGTCTTCGGGACAATAGTACGTGATCGCTGTTTTTGTCGATCGCGAACGTGAAAAGGAATGCACCAGTTCGTCGAGTGTCCCTTCCTGATATTCGTCTGAAAATGTCCCAAATCGTCCAAGACCGACGACTTCGAGTCCCTCTTCATCCTCTTCTTCTTCGTCGTCTAGAGCTCCGTCCGCTGACGGAGCATCTGTCCCCAAATGACCTTTTGACCCCACGCCTGCATGGCACTTGTCGTCAATGACAGGAACTACTGAAATCCTCTTTTTCTCAGAATCATCGCTGGGAAGTTCGAGACAATCAAAGTCAGCAATAATCTCGTAACCAGATGAAAGTGGATTTTGATCATCAAGATTATGCATGTCAATTGTTCCTGGCAACTTGCGGTGGTGCGCCCCTTCAGCACAACTACCGATCAAAGTTCGCAACCGTTCGAGCTGTTGGTCGTGGTGTGTAAGCTCTGTTTCTTGATGGACGAATTCTTCATGCGGTCTTGGAATCATGACCCCGAACAGTTGCTGTCCAGGAACCCATGAAGTCTGGTGGAGATCGACCACCGAGATTCTCCGAGTTGACCCCTTTTTCGGAGCCGATCGACATAGTCGAGCGGAGGACTCTGGCAATGGACGATCAAGATGACGTGCTGCAAAAAGACAGAGGATTAGTGCACTCGCTAGAACTCCCATGATTTCACAACTTTTGATGCAACGACTCACCAAGATTAAAAGATGGCACTTGTGTGCTATACTCTCCAAACAAACGCGCTTTGATATCTTTCATCTTTAGAGCCTCTTCACGACGCATGCGCAGAAGAGCACTTTGAACATTGAATTTCTCCACGAGTGCTAGGAATTGACTTTCCTCCTGGCGATTCGCACGAAAGTAAAGATCTATCACTTTCATGTGTGGGCCAAGACACACCCACACGAATATTCGTCCCGACCATGTCCAAATGAATTGCCAAGGAAGGAACATGGTAACGATTCCACTTACCAGAAAACCAGCAGTAATCCAAAACGATACCACACTTTCTTCCCAAGTAACTAAAACCTTAATGAAACGCAGATGTCCACAGTATCGGGCAGCAATTCCTTGCCATCGGGTAAGTCTGACCAGTAAATCTAATGGAATACCACCTTGTGAGAGCCTCGTGGACATGTTGTCGTCGCCAATCTTATTCAGCTGTTCTTGCAACTTCCACTGTTTCTCCGCCATCAGTCTATCTGCTTCCAGCCGAGCCCTCCATGCCTCTTCGTAGGCGCTGGCAGCTTCCTCGCCTTCATGCTCCTTAATTGCACTTACTGGGGTCGGCGATTTTCCCGTCCGAAGAATGTACAGATAGTGCCAAAATGATGGACATGTGTTCCACGGCGATGGATGTTGCCGTCGAATGGTCAAGGTCGCCAACATGATCCATGCAATGGAGAGAAGCAGGTAAGGAACGATCACATGCGGCCGCTCGACAAGATCAGTGGCCATGCAGAAAAATAGAAAGGAATGTAACGGAACCATCACCGAAAATATTTCTACCTGACCTCGCCAGAATATCAATGACCTAGCTGCGTCTCCAATGGCGTAACTAAATGCAGACTTGTATTCAAAGAACTCGTTCATGTAAGACCTTGCAACAGTCAGGTCAAATTGTTCTTCGCCATGGAACTCCCCAAAGCATGTGTAGCGCACCGCCTTGAAACTTTTTGGTTTCTTTACATTCACAAAAATCTTGGGTCGAGGCTTGAGTGCTGCAAGTAGTGCTGCCTTTTCATCGGGGCATTCAATTCGCAAGCGAATTGTGATGGATCCGACTGGGGTCCGGTCCGTGATATTGGAGCTCGGGTAAAGATTGTACTTCAGGGTGTGGATCGTGTTGCGCTGAAGATTTGAAACATTGACTGCAATGCGACCAATTGGTTCATGACTCGTTCCAAGATCGTAATCAAACACACCAAGATAAAGAATGCTGGCTGGATGCATAAATCCGAAGCTAAATGCACGTTGCGTCCACGGTAACCAATGGGGGCTCAGCTCGTCATAGACAACGTCAGTCATCACACATGCGTCTTCGTAGACAAGGCAGACAAAGGAGTCCGTGACATTACCCATAGCTTCGCCAAAGTCGACATTGGGCAAATCATGACAGGCCAGAACCTCACAGAAAAGTCGTCCCAAAGTACCAGAGCCTGCTTCGACCCATTTGTGCGAGGAGCCACGTGTCTCGAGACGAATTTCCTGTGGAGACATAAACTTTGTTTCCTGTTCGCGTTCTGGATCAGGATATGGCTTGACTTTCACTTTTTGATGGCCAGTCTCTTTGTCGCGAACTGTTCGTGCCGAAAAGACGGAACTCAGCGCGTTCACAAAACTGACCTGGGCAACCTCGCCTTCATCAGTCTCCGTTACCAACTTTGCTTGCGTTCGAGTGCAACGCTTGCCGAAACCACTGAGTTGGTTGGATTGCATGAAAAGGGCCGCGAATGCTTGCTGTGCTTGTTCGTTCGATCGTGCTGAGCTTTCGTTGAGCAGCGTTACAACCTTCTTGTCAGATTCTGTGGCAAGTCGAAACCTCAACGCAAGTGATCCCAGGAAGCTGGATTCTTCCCCCAGCTCGTCCTCAATGTCCACCTCGAATCGTGTTTGGTCGCAATGCGAGAGAATGGCATGGCAATCTAGTGTCACCTGCCCAAGAAAAATATACTGCGAGCCACGCCGAAGTCTAGCCGTGAAGGAGTTCACTCGTTTGGAATATATTCCGATAACGACAATGTTCTCGTGGAGCTCCCGTGGTGTTCCACGAAGAAGGAACAGACTCTTTGTGGATGTGGTCCATATTGGATCTGGTCCGATTTCTTCAGCTATTTTTGTTTTGTGAATGATTTGGTCACCAAATCGAACGGCACAGAACGGCCGTAAGGTATCTGCCACCGTATCACCCACATCCTGTTCCAAGCTCAGGGATAAATTCCTAGCTCCCACAAGTTCACATAGAATCGTAAATTCGTCATCGTCCGCGAGACAGCTGTACCCAGCACTCCCGCTGCTGGTGGAAGCCATGTCATCAACCTCTTGTTCGTGTTCCGCCTGCCCTCGCCTTGATGCATCATTATTCAACAAGCGCCTAAAAGAAGACATTGGAAGGGTTGGTGTGCATTGGGACGAAACTTGCGAGGATGAGGATTATCAGTATGGTAAAATGGAGGTGTTCTTTTTGACGGGTTTGATGTCGTTGGTGGCAGGCTGGATTTCGTTTCGTTGACACACATGTAATCATAAATATATTGGTGTCTGAAGCTTTAACATTTTCTCTTAGAGCGCCACTGCTTGACATATCGGTTGAAATCAGGTGGTTTTTATTGAAGAACCGACCAACCAACACTTTATTTGCGGGTTATGCTACGGTAATTAACTGTATTTTCGACGACATGAAACGCGGAACGGATGTCCAAGCGCGAACTGCCGACGGCCTTGCCGTCTGTCACTGTCGTCTATGGATCCCGCGATGACGTAACTCCAAGCTTCTCATCGACTACTTTGATCCCAAAAGAAGCCAAAAAGGTTTGGTTCAAGCTCCTCTCGAAACCCATCGCGATCACCACTTGCCCTTGCAAAACACACATTTGAACACCAGTGAAGTCACAATGGCGCCCATCAGAACTCTCTTCACCCTCTTGCTCAGCCTTGGCACCGCCAGTGCTTTCACCCCTGGCAAGCCTGCTGCCGCCAAGACCAGCAGGTAAGACGAAGGAAGATACCAAAGTATCCAGTGTTCTAGGGAATTGGATCGCAAGTTGAG
This sequence comes from Nitzschia palea, assembly GCA_019593585.1. Taxonomy (NCBI): domain Eukaryota; phylum Bacillariophyta; class Bacillariophyceae; order Bacillariales; family Bacillariaceae; genus Nitzschia; species Nitzschia palea. The sequence continues at coordinate 6,942 of SWEM01000389.1, read as the reverse complement.
GTCCAAGGATACGCACAGTCATCGCGCGAGTGTGCAGTAGGACTTTAACATGGGTGGCATGGTGCGATCATGGTTGTATGTTATTCTTGACCAATAGTTCACTCACTTGCTTTTGCTCTATAGCTCCTTGAATATTGTGAACCCCGAAGTTTACGAGAACGCTCAAAAGGAATGGGAGTCTGAGTTCGGCCCCTTGGCAAAGTGGGGATGGGGACCCTCCGTCCAAGCCGAAAAGTGGAATGGACGCCACGCCATGTTCGGATGGTTCTTCATCTGTGCCACTGCCTACTGCAAGGGACACGGTTTGATCCCTGATGCCGATTCGTTGCTTGACTTGCAACAATGGGGTACTCTTGCCACCATCTCCGGCAAGGACACCATCACCACAGAGAGAGCCGTTATCTTGATTGCTAACGCTCACTTCTTTGCCCTCTCCTTGGCTGCAACCATCTCCCCCCTTCCCTTCAGTGATTCTCTTCTTTTGGACCCCAACCACCCTTCATATGACCGAAATGTTGCACGCAACAAGTCTCCTTTCGGTTACTTGCCTGCCTTGAAATTCGGACTTACCGATGAAGCTGAGATCATCAACGGACGCTTGGCCATGGTTGGTATTATTGCTCTTGTGTCTGCCACTGCTATCTTCGACAAGCCCATGCTTGATATTGTCAACGACTGGGTTGGTGGAGCATACTTCTAAGCAAGTTTAGCTAGTAACTGGCCTTGCCGTTAGAGTGCATTTTTCTGCAGTAACCTTTCACATTTGCAATTTCATTAACTACTACCGTCAGCACTTTGTAGAATACGCCAACTTGTTTCGTCTGTATGCGACCCGCCTTTGTATCCATAGAGTAAAATGTCTAGGAAGATCTATCATGAACACCTGGGAGGAACAATACAATTAGTAGGGTTAACTGTAGGCTTTATCTCCTATTCTCAACGCATTTGTCGCAATAAACGAGATACTAGGTGGGGATCGCAAGTTTATTTTTACTGTTCTGTTTCTCAATGTGCAAGTCAAAATCCTAAACCCCGGCAAGGCACGAAACAGACAAGGCTAAGCTTTATTTCTTTTTTTCGTCGCTTTTGTCGTAGTGATAGTCACGACCTTTGGTCTCCTTGAGAGCCTTTTCGTCGATATTTTTGTAAGCGTCACCAGCATTGTATCCATGAAAAACTTTAGCAGTGATCTCTACCTGAGCATCTTTGGGCACGAGCTCGGGTGGAATTTCCACACGATTCACGATCTTGATGCCTGTGCTGATGATGGCATTGTACTTCATGTCCGACATCGAAATGAAGTTGTGAATCTTGGTTACGCCCAGGAAGTGCAGAGGATCCGGCATGAGTGCCTGGAAACGCGTGTCTTGTACACCTGCAACTTGTTCCGTACAATTGAAGTAGCGCTCAGCAGAATCACCACCTTCTTGGCGCTTTCGAGTGTTGTAGACCAAATATTTTGTAACCTCTCCAAGAGAACGACCCTCCTTCCGGTAATAGATCACGAGACCACAACCCCCTCGTTGGGCAGTCTTGATACATTCTTCTATGGCATGTGTTAAATAAGGACGACAAGTACAAATGTCAGATCCGAATACATCACTTCCATTACATTCGTCGTGAACACGACAGGTCAGCTCAATATCTTCGTCAGGTATGGTGTCGGGATCTCCCCAGATATAGATCGTCAGACCTCCGATGGGCGGCATAAAGATCTTGATATCAGGTCTTGTAATGAGCTCAGGATACATTCCATTGGTCATACGGAAAATAGAATGGCGAAGATTTGACTCTGTAGTTCCGAAACGACGGGCGATTTCGGGCATGTACCAAACAGGTTCGATCGCAGCTTTGGAGCAAATGGATTGACCAGATGCCATAAGTATATTACCATCGGCTACAAGGCGGCCTTTGGCTAGCGCTTCTCGGCATTCAGGTAAATCGATGTGTGCTTTCGTCACAGCAATTGTTGGTCGAATGTCCCATCCCTTTTCCAACCAGTTAGAGTAGCATTCCGTGACCATGTGTCCAAAAGGATCCAACGCAGCTATTTTTTTGGGATCGGACCATGAAGGGTAAGGTCCAATTTTGAACACTGGCGAGGTGAGTCTTAGATCTGGAAGATAGTCAGGGTCAAGTTTTTTGGCTGCAACCGCCAGTCCAGTGTAAATACAATAACTGCCCTGATGGGCACCAATGGAGTTGCGTTGAGCATGGTGGCGAACTGTACATATGACGGGGGCCCTGACAGCAGGATCGGGATGTCCCCAAGAGATGGGAACTGGATCATTTCCGAAGGCATCGGTATGAGTTGTCAATGGGATATGCTCTGATGTAGTGAATTCAGGTTCAGGTACTTCGTCATGCCCTGTCGATGATTGGCAAACGATCGACGAATAATGACAATAAGAAAAGAGGAAAAGAAGAAAGGCGGGTCTAACGAGAAGCAACTTACCGTTGCTGCGAGTGCGACTTTTCTTGATGGCAGAATTTTCTCTTGGTGTCAATGCTACAAAAGCATCAGGTTCCGGTTGGAGGGGAATTTCCAATGACTTGCGCTTCTTCAGGACATCGAGTTCTTCCACTGGCGCCATGATGTTAATCTTGCACGGAGTGACTTCAGTGGTTTGTAAATGGCAGTAGCAGTGAGATTTCCGAGAGACTTTTGCAAAAGTGAGAAAATGCCGTTTTCGAATGTCCACGGCTGAGTTCGTCGTCGATTGTCGTCAAGAAGATTCTTTCAGGCATCATGCAAGCGAAGAAAAAGACGTCGTCGTTGGTCGTCACAACTGTCAGTCGCGAGAAATCACGAATCACGTCTTTTCGAACATTCCGTTCTCGTTCTCGAGTTTCGGAATTCTCGTGACGTCTGGTATCTTCAACCGATGACGTAAGGCAAATGCCATCTACATAGGTCAATGCTATAGCTATGAAAGCAACTACTTATTCAGGGTACCGAATAGCTCAGTCACCTACAGTACCAGGAAGCTGGTACCAAGATACATAACTATGTTGCAATGAAATAACCGGGTACCTCATTCGTATTCTATATACTGTATACCCTATACCTCGCTCCTCGATGCTATGTTTTGACTGTCGATGATTACATTTTGTATCTGGTAGCACATACCACATCTGAAACAGCGCACCTTTTGGGTAGTTCAAGCAATGGACAAGGGTATTTTCGACAAAATGGTTCTTGATGATGCTCCAAGGCTCCAAGGTAAAATGCATGAAGATAAAACTGACCCAACGATTGGAGGTACCATCTACCAGCATGTATTCATAAGAGGGAATCCATATGGACAAATCTTCAATCGCCGAACATGACAAGGTAATTGTTATTGTGGATCCTGCATGGAAGGGCGACAAACTTTCAAAGCGCACCGCGGTCGATCTCAAAAGAAGGAAATTCCATCCTTTCGAATCTACATGCCATGATTCACAGATAAGTGGACCAGGTAATGTCCTTACAATCAACATTATTGCACTTGTTTGTTAATGGGGTGGAAAAGAAGAGATTTACTTTTTTCTTAAAAAACTACTGTTTAGGCGACCATGGTACTTGCAGTGGCAGACTCGTACTTCCAGTTGGCAGGAAGCTTTCGAGTAGTTCGGTAGTAACGAGCCAATCGGTGGATTCTGGATTCGATCAAAATCAAACGGAATTTGGAGTCCTTGTCCTTTCGGTTTCGCTCCAAGTGCTTACGGACTTGAACCGCCTTCTTGATAAGCATGTACAGGTCCTCGGGGATTTCTGGTGCTAGTCCGTTGGCCTTGAGGACACGAACAATTTTTTGACCAGTGATGGACTTTACTTGGGCAATACCATTAGAGTCACGCAAGATGACACCAATTTGAGAGGGGGTCAAACCCTTCTTGGCAAGCTTGCAAACGTGTTCTTCCACATCGGTGGCAGAAACCTTGCACCACGAAGGAGGAGTGCGCTTGTAGGGGAGGGCACTCTTAGAGATACCCTTTCCAGGTGCATGCATACGACCCATGCTAAAGACAGAGACGAGGAGAGTGAGACTAATGGATCAACGAAACATCGGATTCATCCACAGGACTGCTAAAAGCGATGCACATCATGGTGCTCGCTAATTTGTGCAGAAGGCAGCAACTTCTCAACCTTGTATATATCAAGGGAGAAGCACCAACTCGACTCACATTAAAGTTTTTGTTGTTGGATGGAAAGACTACAACACAAGAGGGACGACGACAAAGTGGCAATGTGATTGTCTTGGTCGATCCAAAAGGCCCGATTCTGCCACTCAATTTTCGAGTGGCGTTGCACCACCGTGCGCTTTCTAGCGGGTGTGGAGCATTTTTTCTTACCGCCATACTAATTTCTCGTACGCAATGCAGACTACGACGCTTCTCGTAACTTTTCTACGGGAGGCTACTTGGACATTGCCACCGCTCACCAAAACTCGTTTCCCTGGCGGGTCGAACGCCCCTTATCGAGTCAATACTTGATTGTTGATCAATTGCACGGGACAAAGGTTGCGCCTATCCACCCTTACCGAGACTTATTTTCAACAGTAGTCTAGCAACATGTAAGTGTTGAATGCAAGAGAAAATGCTATCTGTTGCGATGATGTACTGAGGATGCGGAGGTCCGGTGCACAATGAAGAGGCGATGGAGATGGTGGAAGTTTAGAACCTTTTCCCCCACTTGTAGTATATCGGCATCCTGACTTGTTTCGTTTGTTTTTCTTCTTGATGTAGGGCTCGTGGACCAAAAAAGCACTTGAAGCGCCTTCATGCGCCTAATCACTGGAACCTCGGAAAGATGGGTGGAGTTTGGGCCCCCCGTCCTTCGGCCGGTCCCCACAAGCTTCGAGAATGCTTGCCCATGACTATCATTCTTCGTGAACGGCTTAAGTATGCTTTGACGGCGAAGGAGTGTCAACAAATCTGCATGGAACGATGCGTCAAGGTTGATGGAAAGATCCGCACGGATCAACATTACCCAGCTGGTTTCATGGATGTTATTGAATTGGAAAAGTCAAACGATCGTTTCCGTCTATTGTACGATACCAAGGGACGTTATGTCTTGCAACGTATCGATCGTGAGGAAGCTCAATTCAAGCTTTGCAGAATCAACAAGATCTACGTCAGTTCTGGAAAGATTCCCTGCGCTGTCACCCACGATGGAAGGACACTTCGATACCCTGACCCAGACCTCAAGGTCAATGATGTTGTCAAGGTTGAACTTGCCACTGGAAAGTCCAGCGACATCCTGAAATTTGATTTGGGTGCAATGGTCATGATTACCAAGGGTCACAACTGTGGACGAGTGGGTACTCTTATGCACATTGAGAAGCACGAAGGCTCCTTCTCGATCATCACTATCAAGGACGCCAAGGGTAACTCGTTTGCTACTCGATTGGCCAATGTTTTCATTATTGGATCTGGATCCACACCTCTTGTGTCGCTTCCAAAGGGACGTGGTATCAAGAAGACTATCATTCAAGAACGCAGTGAAGCCGAAGCTGCTGGACGTCTCTAAACTAGCACTTTATAGAAACAAAAAGTTACGTTTTCACAAGTATCCTGTTTCCAAGTTCTCTTGTACTAGAAACGGTAGACCCATGACCAAAAGTCTGACTTTGACGTTGTGCTATTATGATTGTTTTGAATTGAAGCATCTACAGGTAAATTACTCTCAATGTTGAAGATACTTGTACCAGCGTAGGGTGAACAGAACTCTTTGGTTGAATCTCTGATATCCACAACCCACAAGATTACGCATATGTGATATTGAAAATGTTGTGCTTCATGATGAGTTGTGCAACGCATATTGTACAATATGTCCGTGGTTCAACTGGGGCACGAGAGAAGCATTTGTAGCCGAAATCGATCTCGTTTTCAAATGAACCTCACATACCAGGGTGCTTCATTTTAGACACTTTTTTTTCAGTCTTTGTATCGTCTCCTTTCATAGCCAAATGCTAACTTCACGATCTCTTTGAACTGGCATAAGTTGCTCAAACGGTATAACATCGTCAGCTCCCCAATTTTCCGTCTGTGCATCCCTTCCAGAGACAATGCCCCCACTGAGACCGACATAAATATAAAAGGCCAAAGCGAGGACAGCGACGATAGCTTGACCAATAATTCCATTTTCTGCACGACGAACAAGTTGATATTCTCGTTCCATCATCATTTCTCGGGGTGTTCGAGCCTGTGATGACGATGAGATTTGGTCTCGGGCAAACAAAGGTCGTTGTTCGTCGGGTTGCTGTCCAGTGAATTTTCTCCGAATCACGGGATTCGTTGATTCAGTTATTGTCTTATCCCTGCTGGATGGATCTGTCAAGGATACATTGTTGTTACTCAACATGCTGGTGTTTGGTTGGCTACCGGTAGAACCGTTGCTAATGTCGTCGGGCGGCAAAATTTCTTCCAACTCTTCCAAATTTTGATTGCGTTGCCGTAATTCTTTGAAAAAATCCTTGGCCAGCTCGGCACCACCACCACTACTACTATCATAATTGAAACTCTCTTCTTCTGGTCCAAAAAGTTTGGATTCTAATAACACAAGGTTACGTGGAAAGGAAGCACAATGAACCCCTTTATGAATGTTCTTTAGTGACGCTGGAGTAATTCCCGTCCAAGCAGTAGCGACGACTGGCAATATGGACAGTCCGACAAGTGAGGAATATGATATCATTGTTGTCATTCGGAAAATCACCGTCAGTGACAAGGTGTCTTTGTTTGGAAAGTGTACAGGTTGGACCACCGGCAGCTCTTTCCTCATCCTCATCAACAATAGCAAAGAACGACATTTTGAGTCAGAAAACAAAGTTGACTCCCTCGACCAGAATGACGTGGGTTCCAATTCTGACTCGATAGATCTCGAAAAGATACTCGGCGACGGAGGAACGATGAATTATGTCATCGTGTCACACGGTTCTCCCGTCAGCTTCATCATCA
>SWEM01000388.1:0-29523 GCA_019593585.1 Nitzschia palea | reverse complement strand
TGAATCAATGCCATTGACATGTGGAAATTGGAATCAAGGGCAATGGCAAGATTCGCAACGGCAACGACAACTTGCCGCCGTCGCTCCCTGACTTTTAATGGCGGATGGTGTGGATCGCTGACTGTGTGATGATGAGAGAGATGAGTTGTCGACGTACTTCCTTTCGGAGGAGAAGTACCGGGTACAAGGTACCGGTTCTTCGTGTCCAGAATACCGGTAGATTCTCCGAGGGCCTTCCTCTCCCCTGGGTTTCCCGACCTTAAGTACCCAGGTACCATGTAGCTGCCAGGGGTGTTCGGACAGCGGTTTTCCAGGTACCTCGTACAGGTACCCTGCACCTCAGGACGCATTTTGGGGTCGAGTCGGTCACCTGGAAACTTGATGAAGACAGACAACCCGTACCTGGTACCATGTACCTGTACTGCACAAACAAAGAAAGTTCTATTGTCATGGGCTGTCCATCCAATGCCAACGGGAACATGTAATTCACGGCTGTTTCTTCGACCTCATCGAATCTTTCTATTATGCTTGATCGTTTGTGCGGTGGTAACACAGATTTCCTTGCTGGTGCTGCAGTCCTCCCATTCACACTCATCGCACTCATCACCACAGTCAATCCATCGTGCTGCCCACAGCGACGCGGTAGTCAAGAGGAATCCAAGGTTTCACAAAGCTATCTCTACAGATGTCGTTACTACCACCGGTACCGGCGCTTCTACTACTACTGCTACTACTGCCGCTGCCGCTGCCGCTGCCGCTGCCGTTACTAATACCACTACTGTTGGCCTTCAACAAGGTCCAATTTTTTACAATCTGTTTGTTCCAGAGAACACGAATCGCCGCGAGACGGAACGAATCGTCAAGGAACAACTTTTGCAACGCCAACTTACAGCACCAATTGCCACCATTCGGTACACACTCATTGGAGACACTTCATTCCAAAACTTTGTTTCCACTCAATGTCATCATGATTGTCAACTCGACCAGTCGTTAACGGTTGGTGATGAAAAACATACACTGCAAAGTCTATGGGAGTATTGCCAAAGAATTCCTTCTGGAAGTGTTGATGTTCTCGTGACGTATATTCATGACAAGGGATCATATCATCCGACAGAAGCTAATGAAAAGGCTCGTCGTATGGCAACCAAGGCAGCCATGGACTGTCGAAGCATCCTGCCACAAAAGACCAGTCTCTGCAATATTTGTATGGGAGCCTTTCATATCTTTCCACAATATCTTGCCAGTGCCAAGTAAGTTGTTCACAGACATGCATGCAGCTTCATTTTTGATTGCCCCAACGCTTTTGCTGTCACTATAACGGTGGAACTTACACGCAATTCTATTTCTTGTCATTTCATCATTTCATTACTTCATTATTTCTGGGACTTCGTCAAAGCATGTGGACCGCTCAGTGTTCTTATATTCGACGATTGTATCCACCTCGCGACTATTCCACTCGATTGCAACAAATGTACGATACTACCTTGAATCATTCCATCTTGCAATACACTCCACCATACGTTTGCCTCAAACCATACGATCCAGCTCCCAACTTTTGGGGGGTCGGACGGTATGCGTATGAGCGATGGGCACTGTCGCATCCCTATGTGAAACCTTGTACCGTCTTGCCCATTCCCGAAGGACAAGTTGCGGCGGACGAGTTTCCACCCACTTGGCAAGCCAAATTTCGCAAGGCTCCATCGGATTCGGCCAAGTCCATGGGGATTGAAACGGGACCCTACAAATCCACCTTTGCCCGATTACAAGGACGCTTGTTTGAATGGGAATTCTTGTACAATCAAACACCACCCTCGTATAGTTGGATTTGGAAATTTTACAAGGGATATGAACAAGGCGCGCCCATCTTTCTCAAGAAATGTCAGGCTTTGATGAAGAAGAGTAGTAATACAAGATAATGACACTTGACGAATGACGTTTTGCAACCAGACGAACGGGGCAGGGGGGGGGGGGCGGTTGGGTGGTACCACGACAAAGACTCTCCAATTGGTCGTTATTACGTTAGTAGTAAACAGGAAGGATGGATTGCCAAGACTTGGTTTCGAATGACAGTAGTGAGCCCGTTTAAGTTTGGATTACTTCCAAAATTGCTGGATCCTTTCCATGGCTGTAAAGGCTAGTGTGATTGCCTAGGAGCAGACTTTATGGGACGCACATAGTTCCAAGCTATCGGTACTCTTGGTGATGTCGTCATGACAGGTAATCATCTACTAGTAGTTGTTAACTGTAAGATGTAGGGTAAGGTTAGGGTACAGTGCTCAGCGGCGGCCACCTTCACGATATTTTGAGGATGCCGATGACAATTGTGCTGCCGCAAAGGCACCCAAGCTGACTGAAAATCCCAATAATACCAAAAGCCCGGGTGTAAAGTTTTGGCTCGATCTGGTTGGTAATAAATTGATCCAAATCACTGGGTAAGGCATTGCCCGTTGTTTTGCTGTAGGCCTCGACGGTAATCAAGATTCCCGCCCCAACAAATAAAACGGTGGAAATGACCAATCCCACCTTGAGAAAGCGATCAATACCAATCAAGACGGGTTCGGGCAAGATTTGCATCAAATCAAAATCTTCTCCTTCATCGGCTAGTTTCTTCCAGTCTTGTAATTTCTTGCGTTGTTCTACAATTTTCTTTTGACGGCGCTCAGCTTCTTGTTGCTCTTCTCGAGTTCGTAATCCATATTGCTCTCGCAAAATAGACTTGGTTCTGTCTTCGACTGGAATACTGGGATCAATTTGTGGAACGGCGGTAGAGCCACCCTCGACACTTTTGAGAAGTCCTCCTTCAGTATTACTACTGCTGCCCCTGTCAATTGCCGAGGCAACATCTTGGAGCGATTGAATTTCAGGAGCTTCGACCTTGCCGAATCCTTTGCCAGTGTTGTTGTTGTTGTTGTTGTTGTTGCTGCGTTTATTCTTTGGCTTGGACAGGTACAAGGACCATGAAAAGGAATCATCCGTAATTGACTGTGAATGGGTGGATGACGGTAGTAATATTGTTGGCCGACCACCAAGGGAAAATCCTTCGGTAAAGTACCGGTAGTGAGTGGACGATAGGATCCACAGAGTCCCTACTGCCAACCATGGATGCATTTTTTGAAACTGTAACATAATGGTAACTGTAAGGTACTTTGTTGAATGGAATGGATTGGACCGGTAGAATGAGCCACACTTCTTCTTCTTCTTGCTGTTGTGGTCGTGTTTTCGATCAAGGCTAACTTTACCAACTACCAACGAGAAAGGTAGCAATCTCTCTCATCCACTTGATGAGAGCGGTTGATTTTCTGTTGATGGGAGTCAGTCAGCCAGGATATCGGTGTGACGTCTGTCAACCTGATCATCGTTTCGCCAGAGTTCAACCGTCCGACAGACGCACAGATCTCACCAGTGATCATCTGAGTCAATTGCAGACGACCGGACGTTCTCCATCCGTTTTTTCCTGAAAAATGGTAGTTGACCGGGTACAAGTATATACTTCTCATCATCAGCATCCCGGTACAAGTATTGTCAACCACTCTTTCACAATCAAGCGAGAGATCGAAGTATGGGTACATGTACCATACGGCCAACGTAAATGGGCATGTCGACCCTTGGAGTCAATTCATTCACCCTTTGGAACACTTGGAGATCGCAATTGAAGTTGTCATCACTTTCGGCCTTTCGAGATTGAAGAGAATAAATATTGAGAGTGAGATCTGAAAGAATGGAGAAACACCGAAAGTATTGCAGTCGACTATTTTTGTGGTTCGCCATCGTTTCTGTTTTGAGCATGCTATTTCCATTCCGGTTTCTGGGTTCATACAACGTTGGATCGCAATCAATGGAACAAACAGGGTATACCCCAGCACCATTGGCAGCTCAGACAAGAGATGTAGTAGCCTCCAAAACTGTTCTATACATTACAACCCACTTTTCCGAGGCTCATATCCGATATTTCCACTGTTGTTGGCCAATTCTGGTTCGAGATTCGCCGCTAATACGACAATCACATGTCATGGTGGCAGCTACCAATGACACTCCCATTCCAACCAAGGAAATGGAATACGTCCAGAGGTTGTTTTCTGCCAACCCCAGCTTTGAATTCTTGTGGCCCCACAATGCCAGTCACCTTTCCCACTGTGAACCATATAAAATTCCTCAAAATCCCAACAACAAGAAGAAGAAAGTATCTGTCAGCTACAAGCAATGTTTGGCCAACTATGGTGTTGCATTTGGATGGTCGCGGGGGCGATCCTATGATTGGATGATTCGCTTGAATCCGGATGTACTCATACGACAATCGCAATGGATGCTACGAGCCATGACCAATGCGTCTCTGGATGCTATTCTGATTCATTGTGGACCCAACACTCGACAGTTGCATACCGATTTTTGGGCAGTGCGTCCGCAAGCAATCAATACCACACTTGCCTTTCAGACCATGGGTCGGATTGGAAATCATCTCAATCATGAACGAACTGCCTTTCAAACGTTTCGATCTATATTGACCATGAATCGTCACCTGTGGGTTCCCAATATGGAGCCGAGTCGAGGGGTTTGCCGAGCTCGTGGTCCCCAGGCCCCCATTTCCCACGAGCATGATAGTTGTCTCCATGATGACGATACTTGTCATGGTCTAGATGGTTGGGACCCAAGTCAATGATTCCTATAGGACATGACCAAGACTACACTTTACATATTTTTGGGTGACTTATTTAACTGTAAATGAAAATTTTGGAAGAATACAAGCCAGCGATTTCGTTCGCAATACACAGCACGCACGGAGTAGTCGACAACCAAGGTGGCATCTCGAGGAACGATATCCATGAACCAGAGAAAGTCACAATTCTACAAGAATAATGATATCTGATGTGGTGATATCTGGCGATCATGCATTTTCAGTCCTCACTGGTATTCTCAAGCGTCCAGGAATCACGTCCCAAGGTTCGCACCGAAATCCTTGCTCATTTATGTAGATGGACAATACATTGATTCCGTCATGGTGCTAATCCCACTCGATGCAATCCGACAAAAAAAATGAAAAGGATACTGGTGCGTCGTTATACAACAGAAAATAGAGACGAGTGGTGCTCCCTATTCCTTGGATCTTTTCCAGCCATGGTTTGTTCCGGAAACACGTCAATCATCGATAATTCCCATCATCTGTCGAATCTGTTTGCGAAGTTGCCCATTTCCCAAATCCTTGGAGAATGAAAAGTATTTTTCAATCGTTTGATTGCCATTGGCAAGGATTGGAGCCCGCTGTTTCCATTCCAACAGGGTCGCGTTGGATTGTAGCAATGACAACTCTCTCAATGCTTGGTCGGGATTGTCAATGTCATAATAGATAAAGGAATCTTTATGAAAGACATCAAAGACTTCGGTGGTTCCCCAGTAGATTGGTATACAACCACCCATGTAGGCAAGAATAATCTTTTCGGTAATGTATCCCGAGGTTTTGGTGTTTTCCATGACCAAACAATATCGGTATTGAGAATAAATTTTGTAGTTTTGTATATAGGAACTTCGTCCCGTCAATTGAGGAATCCGCTGGAGGGAATGGTTCCTCGAAAAGAAACCACATTTTCCATGGTGAATTTCCATAATAGTGGATATTTGTGACGCCGCTTCTCGACGAATCGGTAAACAATTCGAAGCTATAAATGCCACTGCATCCAGTCGATTCGAGCGAGCACGAGGAGTCTTTTCGAGAAACAAGGCACGCTGGTTGTGGTGAACTCGCAGTAGTGTAACCCAAAAGATGGCCTCCGAAAAGTACACTACAAAGTGTTCGTTCCTCTTTTTAGGTCACCCGATGCCTCCTCCTCACTACTCGTTGGGCCAATTTTGTAAAACCTGTTGGATAACTTTTGCTTTTCCGCGATTCCTCCTTTGCGAGATTCGGTATTGACAAACAAAACCTTGCCCTCGAAATGAATATGGATATCATCTTGGCTGACATCACAAGGACCATCCAAGCCAATCATCAATAGTACATCCCCCACCTGACCCTGTCTTGGATCCGTCAACCGCCCTCCATATTGGAATTCGTCAAAGATACCTTTCCCAAGAGAACATTGATCATCAAATCCACAACAATACAACGTCTTGTTCCTTGGACTATTTTCAATGATGGATATTCTCACGTCCAACTGTAAATCACTACTAGCAAGAGGTGTACTATGGATCACCAAGTTGCTGCTTCGAGGACTACTCGAGAGGAACCGAAGGCCCACGAGGCACAGAATGGCAATTGCAAATCCTGAACTCGGCGACAACCATTTCATGGCACAACTACTGGTACACTACTAGTACTGTCTCATCACCTCCCCCACACAAACATACAAACACTCGAGAGACCCAAGCATCACTTGACAAAGAAAGAACTATCCCATATCCCATGCATCATCTCAAATATTCACAGTGTACCGGTACTTGTAGAAGGTAGTGCATTATGACGGACTCCAGGTACAGACGTAGCCCCAAAACCAATTTCTAGACCAAAGATCATGACGTTACCTTGGAATTATGCCAAGAGTGATCTATTAATTGAGTAGTATATTACAGGCAATGAAATTCAAAGCACTCGCAATCTACAAGAAACCAAAACGTTAAAATATTGAGACTTGTATTATTCAGTGCTGCTTCCTCGATTAATCGAAACTTGTTACTCCCAGTTTATGTGCATATTTTTTCTTGAGTTTTGCCATTTGAACGTTGTCGATTCGTAATAGGACTGTCTCGACCCATGATAACCGCTTCCACTGGGCCTGTGAATGCATCAACTTCTTTTGCAACACGGCTATTTCCGATGACATGAACGCGTTGTCAACTTGGAATTGCCGTATTTGATCAGCCTCGTCATTCCCCTTGCCAATTAATTGGGGCGCAAAGATTGCGTTTTCAAGTTTTGTGCCGTCATCATCTTCAGGAATCAATCCGAGGATCTCTTCACGAGTCGGGATGCTCGAGATGCTACCTCGAACAAAATCTTCCCCAAGCTTCTTTTGGTGTTGTCGAAACATGTATTCTTTCTTTGCTCTGATCTCGGAGGAGTTTACTATTTTCCACATCAATTGTGCCTGTTTCATTTGAATCCTTTGCGTCAATGCACCAAGTTCATTTTGAAGTTTAATTTGGCAGGCTGCTTTTCGGCGGCTGGCTTCCTTCAGTTCGAACTGGTATTCAATGATCATTTTTTGCTTTTCGTCCTTGACGGCGTCAACTTCTTTTAAAAGGTCATTTTCACAAGTGTCCATGTACTCCAATAGCTTTTGAAGTTTTGTTATTCGAAGGTGATGAACAAGATTGGGATTGTTCAACAAAAACTTGGGATAAAGTCCCATAAAGTGATTGAAGGCACGATCGAAATGTTCGACAAAGTTGAGATCAATGTCTTGTTGAATGTCATCTTGCTCGTGTGCCTCTTGATCCGAACTATCGGCGTGGATCACCTCACTGAACATGTTCACCGGTTCCGTATATTCATCATCATCCTCACTACTACTCTCCTCGTCCATTAACGATTGTACTGTCCGAAGCTCTGGCTGCTGCGACGGTACAGTGGGAGTCTTGATATCTCGCGTACCTGATTCATTGGATTGATATTCTTTCATGACTGCTGCCTGCGTTGGATTTCTCATGCGTCGTTGCTCTTCATCGTCCACTGCTGCCCTTTGGTCGTCACGCTCGTCCACTTCTTCGTTTTCAACTTCCTCCTTGATGGTGGTAGGAATTGTAGGAGTTTTGGCTCGCTGTGCCAATATGTGAAAAATATTCCGTTGCATCAGCTTGACCGGATCTGTTTTTGGTTTCAAATGGCTCAGAAAGCTGACAAGGTTTTGGTCTGTCTTGCGCGTGCGAGGTGAAGTAGGTCGTGTTGTGGGCGGCAGCTGCCTTTCGGGGTTCACCGATGGACTGGGAATTGCCTTGTGCCTTGGGCTACTCACATCTGGTGCTTGGGTGCGGTCCAATACTTTGAAAATGGCAGCCGATCGTTCGGATATAGAACACTGATCATCATCACCCTTGTGGCCAGCCTTTTTACCAAAGGCTTGAGACTCTAGTAACGTGGAGACTGCCGCCGAAAATTCTGCGACCTTCTCACTGTCCACCTTTTTCTTGGTCTCATCCAATACCCTGAAAATAGTCGTCGAAATTTCAGAGACTACAGACTGCGCGTCTGGATCCGATCGAGTTTCCAACCACTGAGGAAACGTTGCCGAGGGATGGTCCGAATGAATGGATGCATCATCGACATCATTTTCATTTTCATTTTGAATGGCGCGCTCCAGGGCGTGAAAAATGGCAGCACTTTGTTGGCTTACGGATACCTCATCCTCGTACAAATTATTACGGTTCACTCTCGTTGTTCTCGTCTGTTTTTTCTTGGTCTCATCATAACGAGCTGCTGGTGGACTTGGGCCGGCACCATGACGACGTTCTGGTAGACTTTTTGCGGGAGCGTCGTTTCTCAAGACTTGTGAGACGGCTTGTGCTGTCTGCAAGAATTGTCGTATAGGCTTTTCATTACCGTAGGAGGCTTGTTCCTTTAAGTATTCAAAGACAGCGGCTGAACGATCTGCGATACTGCCATCCTCGGACGTGGTATACCCAGACTCGTCTCCTCCCGTTGTGAGGTAGTGAAAGACTGCTGCCGAAGCGTCCATCAAGGCACTGGTAGCAGTATCTGCATCGTCATCATCGGCATCGGATTCTATATCATCATAGCCTTCGTCGGAAGACCCATCACGAGAATCATGGTCCATTTCGTCAAAGTAGGGGTCTTCTTCCGGATCACGACGAGCTACTCTCTGGGGTGATTTTCTCCTCGTTGGACTAGATGGCGTGGTTGCTCGTTTGAGACCAAGACTTGGTGGCATGAACTCTTGATTGGGAGCTATATTTTCGTCGATACTGGGTACAACCTTCAAGTTGTGATCCCAGTCATCGCCAGAAGAAAGAGGATCATCGTCACTTTCTTCGACTAAAGACACCAGGGACCTTTGTTCATAAAGAGATCGACGATCGACATGAACGTCGTCGTTTGGTACACTCTCAGAGTTTCCCATGATAGTTCAGAAGAAAGCAGCTTTGGCAAAGTGTTTGGGTTTCCGTCAAGTAGTTTGTCGATTGCCTTGGTGGTTTCGTCGCCAATCGAATTTGACAACTTTCATCAGAAATCACACGGACTGGTTCCATTTTGTGTTGGCGATTGCTTTCATGTGCTTGTGACCGACATGCGTGGGAATATGCGCGAGCCTCGCTTCCTGGTCTCCTACATACCCTTGGTCTCTAACGCACGGTGTACACAATATTCGCAATGCGAACGAGAACACACACGACGAGAAGCCCACCAGCATAGTGGATGACGTCAAGATGTCGCTACAACTAATTTTCAACCAACCAATGGCGCGCCTGGTGATTTTGCCTTTCCTCCTCCCGCCGACCTTGCAATTGCATGGCTCCCATCTTGCCTCTGTCGACACCCAAGGTTCTACACAAAATTGCCAAATCTTTCGAACTCAGTCAGTGTCAAAAGCACACCGAAAAACAGGGACAGTGTGATCATCTCGACTCTTTCGTTACGTCCACTATCTATCACCCCATTGTCCTCATTTCCCAGAGATTTGTCGTGAGCACGTAATGACATCATCTTCGTCGTCGTCGCAGCCGAAAACAGCCAAGCCTTTGGCTACGATGCATGCTGAAGACCAGCATTCGGCAGATACATGCCGCAAGCTATTGAAAGCTTGTGAGATGTTTCAAAAGCTTCCAGAAGACCGATTGGAAATTCTTGCCAATCACATGGAATACAAGGTTGTAGAAAAGAATCACATTCTCCTTCGACAGGGCCAATTATCGGATCGCTTTTTCCTGTTAGAGTCGGGAGATATTCGAAGAAAGAAGGTCGATCCTTCCACTGGAAAGGTTCATAACATTGAGTATGCCATCAAGGCCAAGTCCATCAATTCCATGAAAGTCATTTCTGGTGACCCTGTGGTAAGCAAATCACAAATTAAGGGGAATCTGTGTTTCCATGCATTAATGCATGAATGTGTACAGAATGCATGTTACTCATCCCATGTCCATTTCAGTATGCTACGACCAAGTGCACGTCACAAACTTGCAAAATCTTTGAAATGAAACGCGATGTCTTTTTGGGGTTGCTCAAGCTTCACCCCGACATGGCCGTAAGTATTAGTGAAGCGTTGTGTGAAGAGCTTCGCCATGGATCTCGCAAGTTTGCGACACCTATGTTGGAACAAAAGCAACAGGACGTCAACATCCCTGCTGTTTCAATCGCTGCAGGTATTGAATCCTACTACCGAAGTGCCATGAATGCCATGTTGAATGCCAGATTAACTGGTGTCAAGGCAGAATTCTTTCCGAATATGCATGTCCAAGTCCCAACTCGTATTGCATACATTTCTGGCTTCAAAATACTGAGGGCGCGGTTGGATGAACATGTCGATGCCGACCAATGGTCGATACCGCAGTTGGTCCAATTGGGAACAGCGTTGTTACCGGGTATTGTGATGACACCCATCTCAAGTCTGCTAGAGGCATCCAATGCGGGCCACATGAACTCGGAGCCCATGTCAACGAGATGGATGCGAGGAGTGATGCCTCGCTGTGGACGGGAAATTATTTTTGGTTTGGGTTTGAATCAAATGACAGATTACTTTGAAGAACGAGTTCAACCATTCACTGGAGGAGATGGCATGATGGCAAACGCCGTTGGATCATTGATAGCCGGTGTCGTTTCGGGATACCTGAGTCATGTGCCGCACAACCTTTCCACATTGAAATTACTCGAGCCGCAAAAGCATTACTCGCAACTATATCAACAATTTGTGGACAAATCGGTGCCTGCGGTACTGGATCAAACGGTACAACACTGGCCTCCTCTGTCGAGGACATTGACTAGGAGTTTGCTAGCCACACTTTTTCCAAGGGGGGTCATGATACGTACCACGCAGATTGTAGGTTCGTTTGTCATCTTGAACGGTACCATCAACTACCTCCAACTGCGTGAGCACGACAAGATTCAACAAGCCATGGGCGGAGCCATGTAAAAATTTACGTTCATCAGAGTCAACAAGGAAGCAACAGAAATACTACCGTAAAGTCATTGAGAAGCAATTGAAGTGTCAATGCGCTCCTGGTAGTTTGTGAAGGATTCTACCTGATTGTTCCTGAAAGACGACACTCGAATATAGTTAATGTAGGCAGCTAGTGTTTATGGGACAAAAAAGAGTACATACATATATGAAAATTGAATTGTTACTCCAGATAACCCCTTCTGCAAAAAACATTCAACATGTATTCCTGAGTTAAATAGTGTCAAAGCTAGTCCCCGCAGTCCACTTTTGACGAGTGGAAGAATACCTCCTGTCCATGCCAAGCAGCTCTTCAGGCATGGGCCCTCCAACGGACCCTCGTTCGTCTCGCCTTTCAACATCTTCATACATTCTCTCTCTATCACCTTCATTCCTCGAGTAATACCGACTTCTTCGCGTGTCATTGTTGTACCGGTCACGATCATCGTAGCGATCGAGTTCGGATCGATTCAGATCACTGTACCTACGCCTGTAGTCTTCGTCATCCTCTGGGCGTCGCGAGTTGGACCAACTCCGTCGAACGAGATGAGGTCCATCTCGAACATATTCACCTTCGTCATCATCAAATCGACGAGCTTCTTCTCGATCGTATTCTCTTTCGCCGTCGTTAAAGTACCGACGAGATTCCTCACGACGTGGGTACCGGTCGTCGCGACGATCGTTAAAGTACCGACTGCTTTCCAAGTCGCGCCGACGAGGACTTTCTGGCACATATGGTCGGCGTCGTTCAGGGTTACGATAATCGTCCCACTCTTCACCTTGCATTGGCATTCTTCCAAGTCCTTGTATATCTTGACGGTCCAGACGAGGTCTCCTTCGAGACCGACGCTCTTCTAGTTCTCTCCATTCTCTTTCGCGAACGGATTCCACAGGAGGTTCTTCCGTCCAATCCCTTCTTCCCATTCTCTGATCTCTATCCTCTATTTCGAAGAGTGGATCTGGAGCACGATCATAGTCTCGCATTCTTCCACCAGAACGAGGCCTTTCACCTTCGCGGTCCAAGAGTTCATCTCTATCCACTGGCACACCGACATCGTCATCCTCCGCCAAGAAGTGAGGAATTTCATCATACTCGTCGATTTCACGGCCTGAACGGCCCCGACCAGAATATCTTCTGCGACCTCCCAATCGATCCCATTCTTCGTCTTCCAAGAGCCTGCCTTCCACATCATCGACTGCGTCTCGACCGTTGGACCTATACCTGCCGCGTGATCGGTAGTCATCATAGGGATCATCTCTACGTGGTCGATCCGTACGCGTAAACCTAGGATTGGAGGTGGTGACACGCATATGTTCCCCTCTCTCAGTTGGCATGCGGGGCGGCGGTGGACGAACAACTTGGTGGCCTTCGACCGGTCGACCACCGACTCGGAATGGGGTGTCTTCACGTGGATACCAGCGATCGCGATCGCCTGGAAAGGTATTTCCTCCATCAGGATATGATGTAGTCACATCCATGTGAGGGCCTCGTGGTGTAGGTGGACGCGGTCCACCCCTTGGTGTGAGGACTTGGTGCCCCTCGACCGGTTGACCAGCCACCTTGAACGTATCTGAAAAATAGGCCCGATCGCGGTCGCGGTCGTTCACAAATGGATCACTCTCATAGTCAGACGCTGCCAACAATCTGCTCGACAATCTTGCCTCTGACAGTAAAGGCCCGCGATAACTGCGTACTGACATTCCTTGCAGACTGAATGACAATTTCACATGACCAGAAAGGAACGCCAATAACGTCAAACTCCAACATGGATGACATCTTGATAATCTCGACATGGAAACTCTCTGCCTGGGTAATGCCATGTTCTTTTAACTTCCAACAATACTCTGCCCTCTCGTTTCACTACTCACTGTCAACGTTCACAGTCAAACCCAAATGGATGTTCTTTGCCAGTAGTGGAAGTAATAACGTAAATCAATGTTTCTGAAATGGATGAAAAAGTTGGAATACGTGGCCAGACACCGGATCGACTGTCGTCATCCAACGAGTTCCCTACGTGCCTGCGAGGTCGTCTTCTACTGTTGGCCTTCCATATATATGTAACTACCACCACTACTATCGGTACTAGGTACAAACGTCAGTCACAACAAACTACTACCGGTACGTCCGACTTTCTGTACTTCAGGGTAGAATTGTAAATGGCTCGTTAGTGCGACCTGTCAAGGGCTGTTGCATGTAATTTGTGGGATCGGAGCTGCAACTAGAGGCAACAAAATGAATGAATTCTTTCTTTTTGGGGGTACTAATAGTTGAGTCCTACTCTTGAATGCAACAGTCGGCAGGGAGCCGAACAGAATGCCCATGATGATGGTCGATCAATGAAATCCGTTCAAGCAGATCCTATTATTTTCTTGGCACTCAGTCTAGGAGGCATAGGAAGAAATGTCATATCTTGGAGGTGTTGCGCCCCTCCTTGCTGTCGTTGTTTTGCCACCAGCACCACAAGCAACCACAAATCCCTTCTTGCTGGGTAGATAGTAATGACAATGAGAAGAGTAGTACCACCGCCTGTGAAAGTACGATACAGCATTACGACATTCTTCGGGCGGCTTTCATCCTTCCACCGATAGTCCCTCTTTGCAAGAAAAAATCTGCAACAATAATGACCGTTCGACTACACAGTGCCGGGACTAGTACCGTATTGGAAGTGGAGGAGTACAATCTTTCAACACTAACCAAGGCCTGGTAGCTTGTACCTGTAACTAGTAGGAGATTACCTGGTACAGTTATCTTGTCCTACAAATTATGTACCTGGTACGTTTACAAGTACTGTTGGCAGCTAGATCAAGCGTTTGGACGTAACAAACAGCAAAGGCGACTATAGCAAAAGAAAAATGAAGCAGCAAGAAGTTCAGCCAAGATATTCGACTTGACAGCATCCATCTTGAAGGAGACTCTCAATCCTTCAATAAATGATTGAATGGACAATATCGTGCCAGAGTGACGCACTGCTAGCGCACAATTATAAATTACAGAGGTAAAACATCTACTATGGCCGTGGCAATTTTGGTGCGACTGCTGTTTAACCAGCCTTGGGAGGGCTTATTTCCAGCTTCCTGGCACTCTGGCGAGAGAATCTTGAGCGCTATTCGTAGGCAAGACGAGATTTTGGATTTACCGGAGGGCATATGGGGCAGCACACCAGATATACCACTAAAAGTGATGAGAAAGAAGACATTTACGGATTCTATGTCACCTGCTAATTAGAAGACACAAACTCAATGAAACCGATACGACTGAATCGTGCTCACGCACGAAGTTTCCTGCAACTCTGCGTCTCAGTCGTTGCAGTAAATGTTCCAATCCGCCTTGTGGGACGCCCACGACTTCTTAAACATCAGTCCCGTGATCGTGAAGATATAGACGGACTAAACGTATCGTTAATTGCAAATTGCGTGCCATGCCAAGGATGAAGCTGCTGGAACAGGGGCTGATCATTCGTTGATACCGGTAAAAAAACTTTGGATGTCGAACACGACCATTTTACACTCTTTTAAGTGTTGTAATTCAACAACGGCCTGCTCTCTAAAATTGCTCCTTAATCGGAGATTCGATAATTCTCCGGAGAAGAATTTTGTAGTTCCCTCATCGGAGCTTCTATTATTGGCATGAGTTGAAGTGACGAACAAGGTACAGAAACGCCACCCTTTTCTTCTGAGCCCATCAGGTAGCGAACTCCGTGCTTTTCGCAAACACATAGAAAGTTGATCCATAAAGTGGGGGCAGTGCCGACATTGATTGCGTGTTGTCGTTGACAGTGGTTAGCCGTACAGTTGACAGTGTGAAACAAGGATGATGATTATGATGATGAATGATGGAAGGGACGAAGTTCATGAAAATGCCAGCAAGGAAAGAAAAATGCTGCCAAAACGATTTCCTTTCCGTTTAAACAAAATGCTGAATGATGCTGAGGCCCACGGCAACGATCACATTGTGTCATGGATGCCTTGTGGTAAAATGTTCAAGGTCCACAAGCACAAAGAATTTGCTACACGTATCATGCCGCTCTATTGCCGTCATACTCGATATAAATCGTTTTTGCGACAGTAAGTAAGATTTGAGCCCTGCCTTGGTTGTTCGACACCCGTTTACTTGCTTTGTGATGCTAAACTGTTTTCCGAAATCCATGTCCTTTAGGCTTTCCATGTACAAATTCCAACGAGTCAATGAAGGTCCTCTGCGTGGTTGTTACCACCATCCAAACTTTTCGCGGGATAGATTCGATCTAATCGACAAAATCAACCGAAAGGATCGAGGTGACGAGGACAGCTCCTCGGCAGGTTGTGTATCGTCGCCTTTGACACCTCGAATGAGAAAAAAAGCTGTGAAGTTATCAGTCAGAAAAAGCATTGAAGAGCTACTGTCTGGAAGCGATTCTGATACAGCTATCAGCGATGAAAACGACTTCGAATCAATGGATAGAACAGCCTATGATACTTCCGTTGCAATGCCATTGAACAAGGAGAAGGGCAAGGAGGGTTTAGAAGAAGATCCTACAAGCAATCAAACTCTGCGCAAAGGATTCGTGTCCAAGGTGACGTGTCCAATTTTCGATGCCTCTATCAGGATCGGGAATGAAAGTGGATTATTCGATATGATGCAAGATTTTGCAACGAAATCAGAATTGCCATCACATTCAACGTTTCCATCGACCCTATTCCTTGAACCACTGACGGTCGCTAAAGACGAGTTTTTCGGCGCTCAAAAGACACTGCCTTTGTCAACCTCATCTCTTGAGCTTTCTGTACCCTTTGTTACGAGTCCTCCTACTGATATTTTGGAAGAAATCATCAGAACTTTTAGTATTTTGCCATCCGATCCTTAAACTCCGGTCCTTTTTCATGAGGAATCTACTTACAGATAATCCAATCAGTTTTGAATGAATAATCACAGTTTCGCTAGTTGGTTGCTACTGACGATAGGAACCATAGTAATGTCCCCTTTTAGCTCTGGCAGCGAGTGCTACAATGCGTCAATTGGAGGTGTATTCCTTAGTAATTTGCTTTGTTGCATCGATGTATGGTACTCAGGTTCCATTCCTCCCGATCGTTGTGTCATCGTGACATCAATGATGCTGTTCGTTTCCATTTGATCAGGGGACACATCGTTACCGTTGGACGAGGACTCCATATCGGCTATCCGACTCCTCCCTGGCAGGAAATTACGTCAACGATTCTAGACATCCTCATCGATTCTTTAATCGTCACTCGAGTTCGACCTAGAGCCTGTCGCATTGGAATAGTGCTGTCCTAATTCATTTCTTCTTGGCGACGACAGCTTTCTTCGATCTTGGATTTCAGTCTCGCGAGTTTCTCAAGATGAATTCAAGCAGTCTATCTTAGTGCTCGTTCTGCCACCAGCTTTTCAAATTTCAAGCAATACTTTTTCTACTCTTCAGCCTTTGCAGCATGGTCCTTCAGTGATGACAGTGCGCCATTGTCAATAACCGTTGAAGAGCTTGCTGTGACTGCTTCAACTCTAGGAGTTGTTGGAAATGGGACAGAAGCATCTACAGTTTCCCCTGAGGAGACTTTCGTGTCCTCGCTTGTTGGAAAGTGTAAATATGCATTTACAAGGTACTTTATTTGGAGCAATTTTGGGTGCGAGGCTACCTGGTACCTGGTATGATACCTGGTACCTGGTATGAACAGTACCTGGTACGTCAAAAGAAGTACTACGGGAGTCTTCATGACTTCAGCAGATTTTGGAATCTGGACAAATTTATCGTCCGAATCGCGTCTGGCCGTCCACCAGACCCGGCACCCAACACTTGAACACTGCTATTCCTCCGAACTGTCCATTCGGAGTCAGTCGTCTATGTCAGTGTTATGCACGATCACTAACATTACTACAACATCTATTGGTGATCGTACATCCTCATCTATTCAAGTGGGAATCTATTCATCTTCCGAATGCCATCCAAAAACAGACAAGTCAATCCGTAAATTTAGTTTATAATTTTTGGAAGCAATTAGTTTGTCAAGCTAGCCTAGCCAGTACTGCCGATCGACCTGGACACTCGATCTGTACTACGCACTACGGTTGGACTTCGACACTGCACTAATTGTCTGTCTCGATTGGTTATGAGCCCAAATTGGCAGGCCGCGCACATCGGACAAGAGGTGAGTTTACTGGCGTTGGAGTGGAGTCGTCTGACTCCCTCTGAATGAGCCAGAACCCCAGTTCGCATCAGAAATAGGACCATCCTCTGAGGATAAGTGCCTATCCTGCGGTGAAAAAGGGCACTGGAGCCGCGACTGCCCAAAGAAGGACAAGGGCAATCCTTACTCCAATGCTCGCCGCACAGGAAAAGGAAAGACCAGGGATCAGGACAAGCCCAAGGAGAAGAGGGAAAAAAAGGACAACGTGTCGTGGAAGAAAATTGCCCCGAAACCGTCTGAATCTCACTCTAAGACCATTGGCGGACGTACTACTTGGCACTGGTGTCGCCATTGCAACCGTTGGTCGGCCACCCATGGCACAGATGGACATACCAATCCTAAAACTCAGAAGGCACCACAAGCCAACAACTTGGCCATGCATGATTTTGCAATGTGGCATGTCGACTTTGAAGTTGTTCCCTCTTGGTCCACTGTTTGGACCATGGTGATTGTCTTGGTGCAGTATCTGTTGATGGGTGCAGGCATAACCATGGTGCTGCCGTTGACACCCAGATGCTTCTCCATTTTCTCCGCCGTATTCCACTGGATCAGCATCAACAGTACAATTGTTACTTTCTTCCTACAACTGTTCATTATCCTTGGCCTTGTCATTGCGGTAGGACACAACCACAAGTGGATCAGATCGCTCCTGGTGCCACCCAAACCACCCGAGTCACCAAGTTCACACCATCGGCAACGCAACGGAAGAAATATTCAGAAACAAGCTCGTCGTCTTTGGAAGCAGTATGCTCGACCTCAGGCCCTCAACCGTAATCAACGTCGTGGTCCTGGAACCAACGCTCGTCATCACCGCCAACGCCACATCGCCTATCAGAGAGACCCGATTGATGCCCGCCATCACGCTGATATAGTTGCCATGTTGACATTCCTGCAAACATTCGAGTCTCGTCTCAAATTCCTGTTGCATTGCCAAAGACCTGGAACTGCTGAGAAAAGGAAGATACATCGTTGCCCAAACATTCGAGTTCCAGCTCCTCCCCAACACCCACACTCTCGCCGTCAACCGAAAGGAATAACCAAAGAACAATACCGCCTTCTACACTCGCCACTAGTTAATGCCTTCATTGCCAATGCAACATCACTTCCCACCAACCTGCGAACAGCAGCCCATGCCCTGAAAGCTGCTCTAATGTCCCCCTCCACAACAGTTCCAAAAGAACAACGCCACACAGTGATCTGGGATTCCGGAGCAAGCATTTCCATTTCCCATTCCAAGCGCGACTTTGTCGGCCCGATCACACCACCATCACTTGGTTTTCGCCTGCAAGGGATAGCCAAAGGACTTAAAGTGGAAGGAGTGGGAACAATTGCGTGGTCGTTTATCGACGCCAACGGCATGCTGCGTACCATTAAGGTTCCAGGACTACTGGTGCCACAGGCCAAGGTGCGACTTCTCAGTACATCAGGACTATTGTCAACATATCCTGATGAGACTATCACCCAAGATTCACACAGAATCTGGCTCAGCGGTGCAACCAAAACCATTTCCCAGCCACAACGGAATCCGATTGAAGTGCTCGTTGACCACACAAATAACCTCCCCACTGCACTGGCGTATGACACTGTTGCCGGCCCCTCGGCGGCACTTGCTCTCAATGCATCCATTGCCACCACTCTCACTGCTAACCACAACTTGTCACCTTCGGAAAAGGAAGTCTTGCGCTGGCACTTTCGTCTTGGACACTTATCCTTCAAGAAAGTCCAATTTCTGATGCGAACTGGGGTTCTGGCTCATTCAGAGGGAGTCAGACGACTCCACTCCAACGCCAGTAAACTCACCTCTTGTCCGATGTGCGCGGCCTGCCAATTTGGTAAACAGAAAAGACGCCCTGCACCAGGAAAACTATCCGCAGCAGTTCGGGATCGAACTGGGGTGATGAAGAATGCGGATCTCTTCCCTGGACAACGGATCTCAGTCGACCACTTTGTTTGTTCCACCCGGGGTCGCCTGCTCAACACAATGGGCAAGGAGGATGAGAAACTGCAATACTGTGGTGGCGCCATTTTTGTGGATCACGCCAGTGGATACTTATACTCGGTTCCCCAGGTCAACCTCAATACTCACGAAACGCTTGAAGCTAAAACCAACTTCGAGAAGCACTGTCGTGATCTTGGTATTATTCCCCAGAGCTATCAGTGTGACAACTCCAGCATTTTCACCTCGGAGGCATACTCACAACACTTGGAATCGTTTGCCCAAGTAACCTCCTTTGCCGGCGTTGGCGCTCACCACCACAACTCTGTCGCTGAGCGCTCCATTCACACTGTGGTCTCAATCGCTCGCACCATGATGATGCACTCCGCTATCCATTGGCCGGACGTTGCCAACGCCAAGCTCTGGCCACTCGCCGTCCAGCACGCTGTTCTGTTGTACAATCACATGCCAAGCCCATCCACCGGGCTGTCCCCGCATGATCTATTCACCAAAACACGTTGGCCTCACTCAAAGTTTCACGAATTTCACGTCTGGGGATGCCCTGTCTATGTCTTAGACAAGACACTTGCCGACGGCAAGAAGCTCCCCAAGTGGCATGCACGGTCTGAACGACACTTCTTTGTGGGTTTCTCCCCCAAACATGCCATGAGCGTGCCGTTGGTGCTGAACTTGAACACGGGAAAGATTACGCCGCAGTTCCACATCGTCTTTGACGACTGGTTTGCCACCATTGGCACGGACCCGACCGAGCTGCCCCAAATTGGCTCCGACGAATGGCAGCACCTGTTTGGCAACAGCTCCTACCAGTATCCAATGGATGAAGATGACGCGCATGAGTCGACCGACGACGAAGACGCAGCCTATCGCCACACTCAACGTCACCACGACCTCCAAGAGGCGTTTGACCGACTTTCGGAGCCCAGGCCGCTCCCAGTGTTGCCACCACCCTCTACCCGGTTGATTGATGATACTTCCCCACCAATTGACGTTACACCGCCGCCGACGGCATCACCGGCTCCTGCACCTGCCCTCCTCCCTTCCACCTCGCCCTCCGTCTCAGTTTCCCCGGCTGGTCGTGCACCCCCCCCAATTCAGAGGGAGCCTGTGCATGATCCTCCAGCCCCTCCTAAGCCGTCCCCGCCGCCGCAACTTCAGAGGGAGGAGATACCAAGGGAAGAAGCAACGGATTCAACCAGTGAATGGAAACCCGTCATCAATCGCAAGAAATCCCCTATTAAGAAACCAATTCCTACCACCAATCTTCGACGCTCAGCGCGCACTCGAGCACCACCCTCTCGCCTGGGCTATGACGGAACACAAGCTGCAGGCTACATGCTCGGGTCCATATTCGCCCCTGCATCACAGCGCTCACTTCACAGCTATTACAACCCCTTTGCTTACGTTGCCGCCTCCTCGAAGAAGGACCCAGATACGCTGTCCTATGACGAGGCCATGCGGGATATTGATCGCGACAAATGGCTTGAAGCCGCACAGATTGAGATAGCAGCTCTGGAAGGGATGGACTGCTGGGATGAAGTTCCAATGGCATCGGCAAAAGGAAAAATCATTCCAGGAACCTTTGTGTTTAGGCGCAAGCGAACACCTGATGGTGAGATCAAGAAATACAAGGGACGATTCTGCGTTCGTGGAGACTTACAGGAAAAGGAGGATGATACATTTGCACCCGTCGTGGCATGGTCAACTACTCGGCTTGTACTTATTCTGTCAATGCAATGGGGCTGGAAAACCTGTTCAATCGACTTTTCAAATGCATTTGTTCATGCAAAACTGAAGAAGCCTATTTGGATTCACTTGCCGCGCGGATTTGTATCCCAACATGGTCCCAAAACATGCCTACAACTAAAAAGGTCAGTGTACGGAACACAGATTGCACCGAAGTTGTGGTATGAATGCTGTTCTGGAGCCCTCTTGGAGCTAGGTCTCAAGAAGAGTGAATACGATCCATGCCTCTTCTATAAACACAACATGATGGTTGTGCTGTATGTCGATGATGCCATCATATGTGCGAAGAGTGAATCCATGGTGGATGCTCTTGTAGATCAACTACAAAAGAAAGAGTTCACACTGACGCGTGAAGGAACGTTTGCCGAATACTTGGGCATCAAATTCAAACAACGTGACGACGGATCGTATGTACTCACCCAACGCGGACTCATTGATAAAGTAATTGCAGCCACTGGACTGGAGGACTCAAATCCAAACTGGATGCCTGCTACTCAAGTTGCTCTTGGTACGGACCCTACTGGGCCAATGATGGACGAGAAATGGCAGTATTCCTCAATTGTTGGAATGCTGCTCTATTTGTCCTGCAACACCCGACCGGACATTGCCTTTGCTGTGTCGCAGGTCTGCCGTTTTTCGTCCAAACCCAAGCAAAGTCATGCAGCTGCCGTAAAGACTATTGTCCGATACTTGAAACGAACCAGAGATAAGGGAATGATCATGCGTCCTACTGTCGGTGCGCCATTACTTGACCTGTACGTCGATGCCGACTTCTGTGGCCTCCATGGTCGAGAAACAGACTCTGATCAGAACGCTGCCAAATCTCGTGCCGGCTACATCATCATGCTGAATGACTGTCCTGTCTATTGGAAAAGTCAGCTGATTTCCTCTATCTGCCTCAGCACCCTAGAAGCTGAATACTGTGCCCTCTCTAATGCCCTCAAAACTATGCTGCCCATCAAACACCTACTGGAAGAAATCATCAGGAAGAAAGACGAGGATGACGATGATGAGGGCGCCGTTGGCGCTCGAATTCAGGCCCGTGTGTTTGAAGATAACCAGGGCGCTTTGTTGTTGGCACGGAATCACAGAGTGACAAACCGCACCAAGTATTTTCTAGTCAAATGGCACTGGTTCTGGGCTCATGCCAAGGAATTGGATTTCGTGAAGGTGGAATCGAGAAATCAACGTGCGGACTTCCTTACCAAGGGGTTACCAAGAGATGCGTTTGAACACAACCGTCGATTGACTGTTGGGTGGTAAGGGTACTCTGCCCTCTATTGTGTGGACATACTCAAGAGTAGGCTGTTGTACTACTGCAACAGCCGAACTTGCGTGCCTGTGAATGTCCTATCTATGTGTTTATGCATATGTCAAATATCTACACTGATGAATACGTTCTTTCCTTGTCTGAGAGGGAGAATCGCGTCTGGCCGTCCACCAGACCCGGAACCCAACACTTGAACACTGCTATTCCTCCGAACTGTCCATTCGGAGTCAGTCGTCTATGTCAGTGTTATGCACGATCACTAACATTACTACAACATCTATTGGTGATCGTACATCCTCATCTATTCAAGTGGGAATCTATTCATCTTCCGAATGCCATCCAAAAACAGACAAGTCAATCCGTAAATTTAGTTTATAATTTTTGGAAGCAATTAGTTTGTCAAGCTAGCCTAGCCAGTACTGCCGATCGACCTGGACACTCGATCTGTACTACGCACTACGGTTGGACTTCGACACTGCACTAATTGTCTGTCTCGATTGTCCGTGTCCTTTCTACCCTTTTGGATAAAAAATGGCCGCGTTAACCGTGATGAAGTGATCCCCTCCTTGACCAGCAATCAGACTTGGATCATCTCGTTTCTTCGAACAAATTACACGACCTGGCTGTGTGCCAGGAGGTATTTCAATGATAGCAAATCCGTCAATCACAGGAACCGTCATGGTGTCGTCACGTCGGAAAATTTGGGTCTTGCTTGACTTTCAGGCAGAGAAAGAGATCACCGAAGGACCAGCATAGGTCCCCACGTTACCTAATCCATGCACGCGCAGTAGTTTCTTGCCATCTATGATTCCAGCAGGAATTTCGACTTTGATTGCAGTGGATTTTTGATGCAAAGCTCATCGGAAACACCTTGATCATGGGTTGTCAATCGTTTCACGTGTTCCACGGCAGCCAAGACAGGCGATGGAGAAAAAAGGTCCAAACCGAGAATTAACAGGAATTATACACTGCTACCCAGCAGGCGGCACGGGTACTATTTTTCGTACCAGGCTACGCTCCAGTGCTAACACGTGATCACCCTTTTCAAATCGATGAAGAGTCACCTTGCCAGGTCCTCCATCAGTCTTAAAGTCAACCTTTTTATCATAAGCGAACTCGTCGCCCATAATGGGCCATAGGGACATCGCTTGACCCGTCTTCTTTACTTGTGCCAGCAAGCAAATCAAAGTCGACTTCTTCTTCACGCACATCTTGAGGCAAAGTCTTCTTCACCGCTGGGTGCATGCCACGTATCTGTGGCGAATGTGTCAAGGCCAACCGGACCAGAATTGTACCGTTTGTTGCCCCTCAGAGTCCTACAATACCGAAGAATTCATCACTACGGTACTACCGGCAGTACTTGTACGCAGTATACCTTGCTGTTCTCAAAACTACCGTACTTGTCCGACTTGGGCTCCCAAAAGCCAAGCAGCATGTTCTGTGAATGCAACCACTACTCGATTTGTCTGGCTTCCTGGAGGCGATTTTGATGGCACATGCATTGAACGTGGGCAGTCTACAACTTGTACTGTTCACGAGGACTGTTCTGGTACACTTGTGTGCGATGGTATGGCTTCGAATGTCAGGATCAAGAGGTGCCTTCATCCAATGACCTTTGCACCTCGTTCAACGCGTACAAGGACGAAGAATACTGCAATTCACGATCTAGTTGCACTTGGAGGAACAACCAATGTTTTCCCAACTTCGGATTGGACCGTAAATGTGTCCGCAAACCAACCGAAGAACATTCCCGATGATCCCGGTTGCTGCTCAAGAAATTACCGCACCTGTGCCACCTCTATCCCGAGATCTCAATCAGTATGCCTTGCTAATGTCTCCACTACTAGAAATGTTTGGCTTCCTGGAGGCGACTTTAATGGGACATGCCTTGAGCGGAACACTGCAACTTGTACCGCCCATGAGGATTGTTGTGGAACCCTTGTGTGCCACGGCATGTGTTGGAATTACAAAGATAAGAGGAGAGGTGTTACTTCCCCACCCATCTTTGCGCCTCGTATAGGGACGAACCGTTCTGCAAGACACGATCCAGCTGCGAATGGAAGGACAGCAAATATGTCCCCAACTTTAACTGGACAGTAACATCCCCGCCAACAAACCAAAGAACATTCCAGATGATCCGGGATGTTGCTCAAGGAACCACTTGGAATGTCCTAACTGGACTCCCAACAAGATGGAACTGCTGTCTGGATCCCTCAGGGGAATCGTTCTGTTCCCAACGCGGATACTTTTTTTGCTTGCCACAATGGAGTAGCGGAGAATGTACTAGTCACGAGGACTGCTGTGGAGCCTTGATCTGTGGTGCAACTTCCGTTAATTCTCTCAAGCTGGTGTGCAGGCATCCTGTTGAGGTGTGCAGTGACGTGACTCAAACCGGGCTGCACTTGGCCAAACAACAAGTGTGTTCCAGCGTTTGACTATAATGTAGTCGATCCTGCAATCAAGGGCATTATTCCTGGTCCTTGCATTGTCAGGACTGCAGATGATGACAATGCGGACTTCCTAGGTCTTTGCAAGGATTTGTTGGGACCATCTGGGGTGATCCTCACAGTATCACCTTTGATCGCCGCAAGTATGACTGTCAGGCTACTGGAGCATTCACATTTTGGTCAAGGCCTCTGGTCAGCTGGAAATTCAGGGCATGGAGAAAGTAAAAACAATGTGGCCGTCTGTCGTGGTTGGTGTAGCGATTGCATTCCCAACGTTCCCAAATTTCAGCTTCGCCTGTCCCGACACGACCATTCACTCGTACTGTACTGGACATTTGTACATTAATTGACAGTGAGTGCTTCAATCGGCTAAACCCGGCGATGTGATCTTTGGCGATGGCTATGCTGTTGTCATCAACAAAAACGGCAATGTTGACATTCAGTACTTTAATGGGGAGGATGGCTCTACGTCGGTTCGAATTTCAACCGCAGGATCTCCTAACTATAATTTTGGTTGCATGATGGCTGTCTTGGCTTATCTACCATTCAACGAGCCCGACCTTTTGCAGGATGCGGTTGGTCTATTTGGAACTCCCAATGCAAACTCCACTGACGAATGGACTACTGCCACTAGTAAAGTTCAAGATATCCTGCAAGTCGGCAAGGCAGCGTATGACGTGCAATTTCTGCGTTGAGAGACAAAAATACTCCCTCTTGTGTATGACAAGATGTCTCACAAGGCTCGTTACAGCTGTTCACAACCATACCCCGGCGATGTAGATCTCTCCAATCCTCCAGCGGAAATCCTCGCTATTTGTGGTGCAGCAGATGACGAATGTCTTGTGGGTATCTTTGGTAGGGGACGTTCATTGCGATAGAGAATCAGGAAACCGAAAGAATGATCGCTGATATTGCTGCAACGCCTAAACTTGTATCCGATGCGAAATTCAACATGCCAATTCTTTGTGCTGACCGGCCTGTTGGCAAAGGAAAGTGTGAAACTGGCGATGGTCTCTATGTTTAACTCGATGGAACGTGTGCAAGTGTCGGACCGAATATTGACCCTACCCTACCGACCTTCTGTGGTACAAAGAGTCCTAACGCTACCATAGCACCAGTTGCACCAACTCGAGCTCCCGTTTCTCCAACTCCTGCTCCAGTCACCCCGACTCCGGCTCCAGTCGCAACAGCTCCAGTCACTCCCACGCAGGCT
The DNA here is from genome assembly GCA_019593585.1 of Nitzschia palea. Classification (NCBI taxonomy): domain Eukaryota; phylum Bacillariophyta; class Bacillariophyceae; order Bacillariales; family Bacillariaceae; genus Nitzschia; species Nitzschia palea. The sequence goes on along the minus strand of SWEM01000388.1, from coordinate 3,617 downwards.
CCTGTCATACCCACTAAAGCTCCAGTCACTCCCACTCCAGCTCCAGACAGTTCAACTCCAGCACCAGACAGTCCCACGCCAGCTCCAGATAGTGGTCTCTATCCTACTCCTGGTCCCGCCGCCTACCCAAGTGACATTGTTCAGATGGTCGACGCACAGACAGAACTTCCCTTCAAACCAATCAACATGCTCAGCCAAGACTATGAGACTTTCACTTTCACCGACCACAATCCGTTTGAGGTAGATGTGATGGCTTTCTAGTACCGATATGCGAACGTGACGACCGGCAGTAAAGATGCTACTCAGAATCTCCTTTTGCATCTTGCCGTGAGCCCATTGCAGTGACGGCTCATTGCTTGTCTGGTTCTCACAAGCCGCTCGCCATCGTTGCTGTTTGGCTTGTCGATCCTAATGTGATTGACAGTAGTGATGCAATGACCGTCCCTGCGCGTTGTCAGCCTAACGTGGAGCAGACTTCCATGCCAACTGTTCTGTACACCTTTCAAAATCTACTGCTGCAAGTCGACATGTGAGGAACCTACCGGTACTCCTAATCTACGCCCTATCCGAGAATGCGGAAACCAACAGCTAGAGCGCGTTTCAACGAGTGGCTCGGAATGATGGTATTTCCTTTGACCTACCTCGTAACACGAAGGGCCACTTTTGCACTTCCGTGGACTATCCTTGAGGCGAGAAAGGGAATATGGTCAATGTCTGCCACTATTCGAGTAAGGCTGGATACAAAATATACTGTATTCCTGAGTCGGACTCGGACGTTATCGCCTATGTTCCCAAGGACTATTGTGGTCCTTGCATTGGAGGATACCAAAGCACCACTTTCAGTAGTTGGGATGTATAGGACCTTATGGCACCCGGTCGTCATCCTAACTACTTTTATTTCCATGTGTATTTGACATACGGCATTTCCATTTACATTCGTCTACTGACAAAATGGTATCAAGAACAACTTCAATTAGCCTATCGCGTCAATATAGTCAATTTGCTTCCGTTCACCATTGACTTCTTATCTCATGTTCTACAAAAAAAGTGATTGATTGGATTTGATGACTGCAGCAACAAAATTGTTGAAACAACGAACACGCGGGAGCATATGGCAAAGTCTATTGCAGAACAGCTTCGAAGAGTTCAGGTTTCACTGTCAATTTTGGTAACGGTTCAACCGTGAACAATCGAGTTGCTCCCTGTTCACTACCTGCTGCCATTCATGATTGACATCTGTGCAAATACAAACAGTTGCTACACTTTTATTTCTATCAGTCCATTGAATCCAGGGTCGAGCTAGTCAAGGAATCAGCTCACCCTTCCCCATTCATAGTGAAATCGTGCAGCACCATGGGACCAATAAAGCAAAGCAAGATTTCAACAAAAAGTTGTAGCAAACTAAGATGTTGTTAACGAGATCATGCTAGAGTTTTCTCTTTCAAAGCTATCATCATTCATGGTGGCGTCAGCCAAATCTTAGCAATTTCATGTATTTTCCTTCCGACTGACAGTGAGGAGAAATACCACGATATGGGTTCAATTTTTGACGTCAGAAACACAACCTTCGGGTTGCGAGATGCTCGGTATTCAAGTCGTACAAAGCATGAATTTTCCTACGAGGGTCTACGGAAAAATACAACTTCGGTTGCACTTTAGGAACAATGTAGCTGTACCACTATTGCAGTCATTTACATACTTGTTTCCACTTGAAGATTTTCATCGGTTCTAATTCTTTTTTAAATATTTGTCTACTTCGAGATAATTGTAGTAGATTCACCACGGCCCAACACGTTTCTGAGCCAGAGTGAAGCTGAAGAGCACCATTTGCACTTTGCATTTGTCCATCGAACCCACAATTTATATAAGGAACGAGAAACCCAGACTTACTGAAATGTTAAATGTTGGAGTCTTTGTCCATGGCTTGTAGCCTACTTACGCCATCACCAATGAATCGCTCGAATACGAGAAACCGGCTTTGCTTCTGGTTTCTGGGGTTACCTAAATAATAGTTTCTGGTTTCTGGGGTGAGAATAATCTAGACATCGTAGTGCAAACATATTGCGCAATAATGTTGGCATCTCATATTTATCGGGTCATTGTTCATTCCTGACATAAGAATTAAGTACAAACAAAAAAGCTAGAAGCGATTTTAACACCATCGTGACAGGTACCGGTACGACGATCACAATCGTTCTCCCCTTTTGCTCACAAAACAATCACTCCGAACAAAGTGAAGTAATTCAATTTGTCGTTGTTGTTGTTGTTGTTGTGACGGTAAGTGCCGATGGTGGACCCACTGGCAGACAATCAAAGTTGAAAACAAGGGAGAGCAAGCAGTCTGTATTGCCTATATTTTATTCTTACGTTCTCTTGTCAACGTGTACAGTTCTTGTCCCAGACAAAAGCAGAGTCCTCCCACTGTTGACTGCTCTGCCGCATCAATCTGATTAGTTCTTGTTTCGTCCAAGAAAGATGGTTATCATGATTGGTCGAGTTTCTCTACCACTTGTTCTTTCTACTGCACTGATTGCTTTGCTGTTGGGGCCATCGACTGCAGCCTCTCCTTGCTGCTCGCAGAGTCACCGTACCTGTGACAGCTCGACTGCCAAGACGTACGATGATTGCAAAAAACTAGGTGACGGCAAGCTTGTTTGGCTACCAGATGGGAACGAGACCAGAACCTGTTTCCAGCGCGGAAGCACCACACCTTGCAAAGTCCAAAATGATTGTTGTGGTACCCTTGTGTGTGAAAGTGTTGCTTCCAATTTCAAGGTCAAGCAGTGTCAACATGCTGTTGATGCCTGTAATTCGTATGTCAGTGATCCTGTATGGTGTAATTCCAAGTCAAGCTGCGTATTCAAGGACAACAAGTGTGTCCCCAAGCTTGATTGGACCATCAATCTCGCTGCAAACAAACCCAAAGATCTTCCAGATGACCCGGGTTGCTGCTCAACAAATTACCGCAACTGTCCCACTAACCTCCCCAAAAGTCAAGGAGCATGTGCTGTTAATGCCACCACTACTAGACGCGTTTGGCTTCCCGGAGGCGACTTCAACGGAACGTGCATTGAACGCGGGAGCCTTTCAACTTGTACTGTCCACGAAGATTGCTGTGGAACACTCGTGTGCGACGGTTTGTCTTCTAGTCACAGGACCAAGAGGTGCTATCATCCCATCGATCTGTGCGACTCGTATAAGGATGAACCATTCTGTAAGACACGATCAAGCTGCGTATGGAGGGACACGAAATGTGTCCCCAACTTTGATTGGACCGTGAATATCCCCGCCAACAAGCCAAAGAACATTCCAGATGATCCGGGATGCTGCTCAAGGAACCACTTGGAATGTCCTAGCTCGACTCCCAAAACTTTGGAACAGTGCAAGACATTCCAAGATGGAACTTCTGTCTGGATCCCGCAAGGAAATCGTACTGTTCCCAACGCGGATACTTGTTTGCCACGATGGAGTGTCGGAGAATGTACCAGTCACGATGAATGCTGTGGAAACTTGATCTGTGCTCCAACTTCATGGAATGCACTCAAATTGGTGTGCAAGCATCCTGTGGAGGTGTGCAGTGACGTGACTCAAACCAAGCAGTTCTGTAAGACTGTGGC